>JAOEHY010019563.1:0-12723 GCA_025447955.1 Psilopsiagon aurifrons | reverse complement strand
CCCCCCCGAGTTTCACTCTTTGGCACCCACACTTAGCTCCGGAGTCCAATCCTGCACCCTTGGACGCCAGGATGGGAGGAGGATCAGGCCTTTGCATTGCACAGGAGGCACCGAGTGAGGAGTGTGAGGGGCTCGGTGTGCGCTGCGATGGCGATGGAGGAAACTAACTCCTACAGAAACTAGGTATAATATAGGGATTTGTGTGGAGAGAGGCCTGGGGAAGCAGCGTCCTCAGCGAGAGCCCGAGCAGCCTGTCTCCTCGTGCTTGTGGAGCAGAGACATACGGGAGAAAGTCCGGGAGCAGGTTTTGCACTGGTACTTCTTTACATCTGAATGGGTCTGCAGGTGGGCTCGGAGATTAGAGCGGTCAGCAAAGGCCCGGTTGCAGTGTGTACAGGAAAAGGGCTTTTCACCTATGGGACAAAGAGAAATGCTCCCAATTAACCAGTGCATCAACACATGGGGAATATCAAAGAAGGAGCCATTCATTAGCCAAAGTTTGTGAAGAGCACAGTGAAAAGAAGTGCTGGCTGTCATTGTTCTGAGGAAAAGCCTGGCAAGGTAAGTATAGCATTCATTTTGGGGAGGACTCGGGAATTTGCTACTCCCCCAAAAAATCCTCTCCTATAAACCATGGAAAACTAGTGCTGGAAACATCTGTAAGCAGCAAGGTAGTTGCAGATACAAACGAAGACACGATATTTGTCTCCTGCCTGGAGCCAAGAGAGCCGTTTGCAGAGAGGCAGGAAAGCCAAGCGCTATGCGTTAATTATATCATAGCAGGCAGCGGCTGCGAGGCGCCAGCGCCAGGGTGAGTATAGCTATTTCCTCCGCTGAACCCCGCGCTCCCCCTTCTCCTGCCCGGCTCGCATTGAAAAGCACGGCCAGGGCGAATTCCTCCCAGAAAGACTCTTTTGGAGGAAACAAATGCGTATGCTCAATTTGGAAAGCACAATTAAGTCTTCCCGGCTTCCTTCAGCCATCATCTTTAGTACGTTAAGAGGGTGTGAAATCAGTGCCAAGTCACAATTACACTATCCCGCAGCCCCACAAAGGATGCTCAGGAGATGCATTGTACGGGCAGTGGGGTGGGCTGCAGCTGCGGCACCCGGACCCGCACCAAGTGGTGCGGGGGGTGCCAGCCCCGCTCCCCCAGCACCTGCCGCAGGGCTCATGAGATACTGCGGTGCATCTCGGTGTGCCCCGAGCCAAGTTCACCGCTACTGAGTGGGGCCGCAGGTTAGAGGCCAGTGGTGGGCAGCCAGGCCTGAAGAGCCTGGCAGGGAACCTTGGTGAGGGCAGGGAAGGTTGCTTTGGGCATGGTGGGGAACAGGGAGTTGCTGCAGCAGTACCCTACTCCATAGCACAGTGCAAAATCGTGCACTCTTGCTCCGTGGCCCACGTGCTGGCTCATGGACAGGCACAGCACGAACTAACAGTGGTGGCACAGATTTACAAGCTGAGCCTTGACCCTGCGCTCGGTTCCAGCCAAGAGGATATTTAAAGGACATTTCAGAGAGATGTGCCAAGGGGGTTTGGGAAGTCCTTATCTTCCCAGATAACACCTGGCCCACAGATTTGCTGGGGACTGCGGAGCTGGGAAACGGGAGGTGATAAGGGAGGGAGGGAGAGGGGCAAGAGCCAGCATTACCGGTGTGCGTCCGGATGTGGCCCTGCAGCAGCCAGGGCCGGGAGAAGGCCTTGCCGCACATCTTGCAGACGCAGGGCAGCGTGTGGCTCCGGATGTGCATCTTGAGAGCCCCCAGGCTCACGTACTCCTTCTCGCAGTATTTGCAGCTGAAAGATTTCCTGGCCTGGGCGTCGCAGTGCAATTGCTTGTGCTTGGAGAGCCCGGCGAAGGTGGAGTAAGCCTTGGCACACTGGGCACAGCGGAAGCGCTCGGCGGCAGCGGGGGCTGAGGCTGGGCTGGGGGGCCCTGAGCTCTTGCCTTCATCCTCCTCGCTGGAGAGCGCCATCAGGTCCAGGGCAGGGGCTGTGCCGCCCACTGCCTCGCTGCCCGGACCACCAGGGAAGAGGCTGGAGAGCAGCCCCGCGTCCCACACCAGCGGCGGGTAGTAGGCACCGGGACCGAGCACTTCTGGCGGAGGGATGACGGGCAGCGGGCATGTCTCGTACAGCAAAGGGGCGGCCAGCACTGCGGGAGGCGGCAGCACTCAGTGGGGACTTGAAGCACGTAGAGGGAACAAGGGCAAACGGGGGCCAAACCCATCCCCAGGGCAATTAGACCTGACCCCAGGCTTCCCACCCAGGAGCCAGAGGGACTTTAGCCCACCCGACGGGTCACAGAGCCCCAGCCCACCCCGGAGGAGAGGAGACCCGACGGGTCTCGGTGCCGCTACCCACCCTGCAGAGAGAACAGCGCGAAAGGAGCCCCGCGCCCCTGCCCACCTCCACCATGAGGGGCTCCCCACGCCCACCCCAGGGTAGGAGGTGGCGGCTCCACATCTCGGGGCATGGAGGATCCCGCGCCCCATCCCACCCGGACTGCGCGGAATTGGAAACAACACCCCGTTGCCCATGAGAAAGTCGCGCACGGAGGGAGTCCACCCGCCCGCTCCCACATAGGAGACGCCAGGAATCCCGCGGGGAGCCCCATCCCGCCGCACCCCGTGCACGCACCGGCCTGGCTTTCCAGCTCGCTGTAGTTGGGCTTCTTGCTGGCCGAGAAGTGCTTCTTCACCAGGAAGGAGCGCGGCATCGTGAACCACAGTACCGCCGCGCCCGCCGCCCCCGTTCATATGGACCTGGGGCCGGGGGGCGGCGCTGGCGGGGCGGGGTCGTTCCTCACCGGACCCAATGGGGCGGGACAGGCGGGGCCTCCCCTGGCCCCCGGAGCCAATGGGACGGTGTGGAGAGGGGGCCCCGGCAGGTGTCGGCCCCGCGGGGATTGCCCACGGAGCTGCGCGCCGGGCTCCGGTGTAGAGATTGTCGCTGCTGCCGATGACGGTGATGAACATGAACGAGACATTTCTGGCTTGTTCCCGGAGTGTTTACCGTCAGCCGAGGCCCCGGAGGGAAGCAGGGAAGGAGCCGGGGGACTGCCCCACGGCCGCTGTGCCCGAGCCCGGGAGACCCGCAGTAGCGGGTCTGGAGGAAGGCGTTGTGCCGGGAGGGTGATGCCCAGACCTCCAAGCGGGGTTGTCCTTGTCCCACCGCTGAGGACTGCGGTGCAGATTAGGGCGAGCCTCCGCCGGGTCCCGCTGCTCTGGAGCAGGGCTGGGCACAGCCTCGCCGCGGGTTAATGATCCTCTGAGGAGAGCAGTGACTCCCAGAGCAACGTGCTGGGTCCAGCACAGCCCTCTCTGACTCCCTCCCCCAGGCAGGGTCCGGAGCATCTGCTCAGACTTGCTTCTCCCTTCGGCTGGGCAGGTTTCAGGCAGCACAGCCTCCCCTAGCAAGCTGCCCTCTGGTTTTCTTCCCTCTGTCCTCCTCCACGGGCATGGCAAAAAATCGGCCCAGGGAGGCATATGCTCCTTGGATCTCTGCTCCCCAGGGCACACGAGCCCATGGGAAGGTGCCCAGGCCTTGCAGTGGTGCCAGGACACTGGTGAGCAGAGCCAGTGCGGCTCCCCTGGCCTGGCAGTTCGAACTCCCAGCCCCAGCTTCCAGCTCACCCCATCCCTCCTGCTCACGTGGGGATTTCCCCACTGGAAAGGCTCAGGGCACGGCTCCAGCCACCTGCTGCAGAAGCCGGGCTCAGCTCGGGGCCAGGACAGCTGCTGGCGGCGGGAGGAGGAACGGGACCTGCTGGGAATGCCTCCTCATTCCCAGACAGTGCCAGGCCCCGCCACTCAGGAAAGAGCCCTTGGTGGCAGGTCACTCGTGATCTGCCATCAGACACCACCCCGCTGGCCCTCACTGACCACACGTTACTGTGTAGGCACAACCAACATGAAATGCAGAAGCGAGGAGCAAAGCTTTCCACTGGTGCGGTTGCAGAGCAGGGGGCTGAGCTCCGTCTGTCTTTCCCGAGGCCAGGAACAGCTTGCGAAGTCCGCCAGCCACACACAGTCCTGGAGAGATGGGATGAGCTTGTGAACTCTTCCTCTCCACCCACGTGCTCTGGAGCTGGATCCGTCCCTCCTTTGCTGCACAATTACTTGTGTCTTTCAGCAGGTGTTTATCTGCCCGGTTCATCTCTGGATAAGCCTGAACTGAATGTGCCCCCAAAGGCTTTTGGGGGATGCAAATCCCAGAGGCCAGGTCCACCCCATTTCCCACAGGCATCCAGAGGTGCAGAGCCCCATGGTGTGGGGAGCAGCACCTCATGGTGAGGGGGACAGAAGCCTGGTGTTGCTGCAGGTCTCCCCCTGCTCCTCCACCTGCCACGGATGTGGTTACACGGGGGACACTCATACAAGGAACCCAACTGGGTGGTTTTCGTTCTAGAAGCAAAGCCTGCTCCTCTGTTCTGCCTGCAGTGTCAATAATCAGATCTGTTCCAACCACCGCATGTGGAAAAAACTGCTATGTGCTAAAGGAAAAACCGAGATCAGGGGAGAAAGTGACCTGCATGTGCCTATGAGCCATAACACCACAGGACGGAGAGCAAGAGACCAGAGGGGAGAGGAAACTCTGCAATGATTCACAGCCTGGAAATGGCAGTGGTTTCTCAGCACCGGAGCAGTGGAGCCCCAGCATGGCCAGAGCAGTGCTGCCACCGGCCCGGGGCACAGCTCCAGCCCCTGACCCACATGGGCTGGCCCGAGGAGCTCACAGGCACACTCTAATCACCCGCAGGGCGGCAAGTCTGCTGTAAACTCTTCTTTTTACCTTTTTCGGCCCCGCGGCCACACGAAGCATCTCAAACACCGTGCTGCGGAGCGAAGCTCCCTCCGCCAAGGGCGGCTGTTGGCGGGGCGAAGGGAAGCGCCGGCCACGAGGAGCGGGGATGAGGCGTGAACCCTCCCTGCAAGAGCTGAGAAGCTCCGTGAATCCCGGTGGAGGAGGACTGCAACGAGCTCAGGGCTGGGACGTTCTCTCGGAGGTGCAAGACCTCCCTCTGCCGTCGGTGCACGCTGCCGGGCACCGCTCCGGCTGCTGAGCGCACCAGGGTGAGCGTATCCCCCGTGCGCTCGGGTTGTGGAAGGGAGCCTCACTGCGTGGGGCTGCTAAAACAGCCCCCAGAAGCTTCACTGTTTTATACCTTAAAGCCCAGTGTCCGAGTACGAGATAAAGGCAGAACAAACGTGAGAAGAACTGGAAGAGAGACCCAGGAAGCCCGTAGTGACCACACTTTCATTGAGTGCTGGGTATTTTCTGGAGTTTGGGGGAAAGAGTTGGGAACGGAAAGGAAGGTTTCAACAGTCCTTGTTTGTATCACGTGGAGAATAATGTAGTTTGCACCCCCCAAAAAACCAAACCAGTTGTTTTTGAAGAATGAAGCACAATCAACACAAAAGTGACAGGAGGCAAAACCCCACTCCCAAAACAGGCTAAAACCTTGTCATTGTTAGCATACATAAACCAAAGAAAAGCTTTAGGACTGCAAGCACGCCCCTCATTTGCTTTTACGGTGACTTACCGTAGTCTTTGTACAGGAGAGGTTAACCTTTTTTATGCTGGTCTTACCAGTGACCATGCAAAAGTCTAGAAGCATGTTTGCTCTGCCTTTGTCTACCAGATGACATGCAGATCCAGAGTACACCATGAATGCCTTCTTATAGGTGAGGTGCTTTACAAGACCTTACTATCCAGCACAAGGAGAGCAGGGGATGTATTGCGGTTCCAGATGAAGCAATTTTTAGGTAATTAATGCTAACAACAATTTATCAGACCTATTTATCAGACAGATTCATTTAGAAAAGCACCTAGACTGCCAGCTTGTCTCCTCCCATTCTGCCCCCTCCCTCTTCGCTGATTGACCTCCTAAGGCTGACTCCTTGTGCCAGACATTGGGAATTTCACAGGTCCGAGTGGCCAGATTGCATTAGCATCAACAATAGGCACTTGGGGGCTACAAGATCAGGTGCTGACGAGCTGAGAGCAGCCCTGATGGAGTACTTCACCCTCCTGCAGCAATTCTCCACTGGGTTTAGAAGCAGATTCACTTGCTCTCTACGTAATAAGGCTTGTTTTCATCGCGAGCTTCTGCACACAGATGAGATGAATCGAGGCTATACACACATGCACCCCAACAGAACGCCTTTTAAAATCAAACAGGAAATATCAGTAAGACATACCATGTGTGTGAACATGTTTGCATTGACATATTCAGCAGCACAAACATTCAACGCTCTTCAGGGGCAGTAGAAGTCTATGGCTAGGTTTATCTTGGATGCTCATCACAGCAGAGAAAGCAGTGCCATGGATTCCCCTGATGCCAAGTAAGTGCCAAGACATGGCTTCTTACTCACACACTAATGTCAAGGAATCGGCATGCATTTTCCAGTCAATGCTTTTGATCTGTATTTTCTGCTAAACAATTCCTAACTAAATTGCTGCAAATCAAACCCAAGTTGTACAGTGAGGGAATGGCTCTGCACAGTCAGGGTACAGTCACCAGCAGTTTCTGACCATCCATTGCTACAAGCCAGGCATCACCTCCTCATTGAGCGCTACCAGAACTCAGAACAACACAAGGATGTCACCACCACAAACCTGACATCCAGAGGCATTGAAGTGATGGGAGCTGTAAACATTTCAACAGAAAAGCCCTGCTGGACAGTCACACTTCCATGATTTAACAAGAAACTCCAGGGGGTGTTGTTTCCACGGCTTCCCATAGGAAACGTTCCCATACAAGGGTGCACCTGTGGTATCCTGGCCAGGTCCAACAGAATTTGATTCAAACTATTTTCCTAAAATATTTAATGGAAGCCAAAAGCTGAAGTCTCTGCACTTCTCAGTGTCTTCCCTGCAGCATTCCACAGCTGGCAAGTAGTGTTTTTACAGAGATGCTGAAATGAAACGTACGGACCACAAGGAAGAAAGGACTGGAGTTAACATGAAGGTAGGATTTTATAAATTAAATGGCCTTTATTTGTAATTCATCTTCAAAAGTCAAAAACACAACAAAGTAATTGCTCGGAAGCTTCTTAACTGCTCCTTAAACATCTTATCAGAATTGCATGGAAGTGCACTTAGAATAGTAACAGAAATCTGGATTCTGGCCACTGCGTACCACCAAGCTGTGTTCTAGCCAGAACCCTGAAATCCCCATCCAACCACTAATACACTGTAATCCCTTTACAGATCAAGCATTAAAAATAACCAACCCCAAACACAGTACCTTTTCCCACAGGACAATGAGATTTCCCCTGCCCCCAAGACTGAGCTTCCAGTCAGCAGCAGATACCTACAGATGAATCTTTTAACAGGCTGGGAAAACACACTAAACTCAAGTTCAACTGATGTATGTTAGAGGTCAACCTGGCTGGACACAAGGTTTAATCAAGGTTTTAACCAGGATGCATTTCATTGTTTTAAGGGTAAGGCTATGCTGCAGTCTGCAGAGTGTGATTACCCTAAATTTACAGGTCAAATAAATAAACTAGTGCTCAATCCTGTGGTGGTGCAGGTCCACTGCTTCAATTAAACATGCTTAAATTAGACTAGACATCTCAACACTACTGTGATTTACAAGTTCTGGCCAGGTGTCTCAGATCCTTACATCTCATTATCTTGACTGTGCAGACTGTTAATTAAAACATTAATCTAAAAAGGGAGGCCTATAGTGAAAGTAAACTGTCATCCTGCTTTCTGAGTTATATCTGACTTTCCTTTAAAAGTTTTACCTGCAAACTGTACACATTATATGGAAAACACTCCAAGTACAGCTTCAGCTACGTCAGCAACATTTAAATGAAAAACAGGCATTCAATACCTGTTAAAATCTGTAATGGAGAAAGGCAGTGCTATGCAAGTGTTACAAATTGATGGTAAGCTTTGCTACCAGCCTTGAGAGATGGAAAAACTAGGATTATATATGAAAATTTTAGTTTAAATAGAAAGCAGAGGTATTGGAAAAAAAAAAAAGCACCCTTCTTAATTCCCCTATCAGCATAAGGCTTAAAGTCACTACTAGGAAATCTGTTTCAAAACCACTGATTCAATCACAAAGCTAGCAAATATGATTAAGATTTGCTAAGACAGTTTTAAAATGGTGCATTTTACCTTAGACCAATATTAAAGTTTATCTTCCAGGCTAGAAATTATGGTCAAAACATGGAAGAAAGTAATAATCATACATAGAACGAAAAGTTGTTTAAGAGGTGCAAAGATCTGCTAAGAAAGTTTGTAGTTTGAAGACTCATACTAAAGATGTATTTTCCATATAGTTGAGAGGCTGTGTCTACGAATTTGAACACTGGGAAACATTATGAAATCACAGGTATCATAATTCAGTTTAAATGAGAGTTGGTCTGACAATTACAGTTAGCACGTAGCGGTCTCACTAAGGGAAAACAGAGCTACAACTACACCTCTCCTACTAGCATTTAAGATATGAAAATGTGACTGGGAATTCCGAGATATTTATTAACTAGGTCAGGCCATTCCATTTGGAATGTTTTTGTTTTTAGATAATCAAATGAACACAACTGCAAAAGAAACCAGGAAATTATTAAAGAAAGCCAGATTTGTCTCCTCCATGTTGCAATTAAGCTTTGCGTGAAGCAAGTAAGAAAATTAGGTTGACAGGGTTGAATGGTATAGACCATTGGTATAGAAATAACCAGCTTGGATTTGAAACTGGGATAGAGATTGAAGTCTTCTGTATTTATGGATGCCTGAGTTAATCTTGGAATGTACAGGGAGAAGCGCAAGGATGCTGGGCATTTCCCCCTCATGGAAGCTTGAGTTTTACAGTTAATCTTCTGGTTGATTCATTTATCCCGCAAAGAACGCATCAAAACCTGTGCCATCATATCATCTTCATCAGCATCATAATCCTGTGGAAGAAGGGGACAGACATTCCTTTACTACAACAGCCATGCTGGTTAATACGACACCAAATAACAATAGAAAGCCCCTGTCTTTTCCTTTGACTTGCCAATAATCCGATTTCTCTCATGATACCATCTGCAAGATGAGATTTCACAGTAATGGCTATGTAAAAACGCTGGGGTTTAGGAGCCATGAGGCTGTATTCCAAGGATGAGGAAACACGTACCACAAAAGTATCATACGAAAAGCGATGTCGTCTTTGAAGGTGCTCCATGAAGTTAGCACTCCTGTAATTTGGATCTCCCCATGGCATTGAGGCACAAATTGGGCAAACCTTCAAGAAAAACCCAAAAAAGCCACTTAAGCCCCAACGGTTAATTGCTTTAACATTTACATCAGGAAGGGCGTGACAGACACAGCATGGAAGACTGAAGTTCAAGGTTTTCTATATGCACAATGATGTCAAATAGTTTATTGGGATATTTAACAGAAAAGCCTCAGATAAATAATTTCAATTCATGTCTTAGATGTCTGCAATGGAATGCCTTACTCTTCTCCCTACAGGCTGAAAACCAGAATTCAGCTGTTTCAGTTGTTCGCTTTTGAAGATTTTAGCCTTTATTTCTCAGTAACAGAAGAGATTCCTTGATCTCCTTTGCAAAGATCACTTCTCTCCAAGAGAAAAAAGGAACATTTTTCCTAAATAATTTGGAATTTTAAAAAAAGCTTTCCAGAAATAGGCAAGTTCCAAATTCAGTTCCATGTTTCATAATCCCTCCTATATGAGAGGGAGTATCAGCAGATAAAGATTAACAGAATGATATACCATTTTTTGCAATCACTTTTACCTGTATAGTATATTGCTGAACACACCAGAGGGGAAAAGTAAATGTTTGCCTTTTTCTTGAAATTGTATTTTACTAACTTACGTTTGCTGCTGTGCTTAATTAACTTCAAATGTCTGCCATTTGTTACAGGCAAAAGAAAGATGTCCCCTAGCTGCAACAGGAATAGAAGCTAGTTACCTCCAGAGAATGTACTGAAACCCAGAATTAAAGTTAAATATATGAACAGCATACCCACATTTGACTTGAACAGGAATAAACATGTACTTAACTTCAAGAGTCTCTAATTCATTGTTTCAAAGGGATTTAAGACTAGACTTCATTGCAATTCTTGCACCAAGACTTTTTATTACCACTTGTTTTGCATCCATGCTGTGCAATGTTTTGCAGTGTTCAACTAGTCCTTCTTGATCAAAGTTTTTCTCGCTGCAATACGGGCAAGGAAAGGTAAAGCGATTGGGGAAGTTCCTGGTTGGGTTGAAAAAAAGAGGTTATTCATCACTGTAAGAAAGTTAAAAATAAAAACTTTAGGATTTAATACTCAAATGTTGCCTCACCAACTCTTATGAATACAAATTATTTCAGGCAATGGTTTTATTCTGTACAAAAAATCCAAGCTAATTTTAGCAGTTTATAAATTCCAAACAATAGTTTAAGGAACTCTTAATACCATCCAGATTTACATAGAATGATAGTTTTCTACAAATGTTGCCATTTATTATCACCTATTTTTCTTAATGCACAGGGTACCCCCCAATATGTTACAACGCAGATGCATGCCCTGCAGTTCATTCCAACTTCCCTTCATTGTAAGTTACTATCATCAACAGACAGAAAGATACAGGTTTCATTTAAAAACCAGCTACTTATAGTGAGTACCCTGATCCTAAAGATGTGCACAGACCACAGTAGAAAGCAGAACAGTTTGCTGTGCACAGTCAGTTGCAGATTAAGGCTTAGTTTTTCGCTATGTGTAAGGACTATTAATGCCCAAACTGAGCAAAGAGGTGAGGTCTGCTCTTACTTCTCTGTCAAAAAACTACAAGTTTTTCCAGAGAAGAGCTACTTACCTGGTGTTGTGAAGTGGCTCTTTCGTTACAGCTTTCACACCTTCCATGATGTAATTCTGGTACTTCGAACAAGAAGCTGCATGGCTACGCATCTTTGAGAGATACATCTGTGCAGGCAACAGTTGTAGAGCAAGGTTAATTGAAACTACTTGCAGTTACTCCTACGCTTTTAAGCGGTAACATGTAAAACAAAGCAGCTTTCTGCAGGCAGTGTTGAAGCAGGAAAACACTTCAGCTAGCCAGGCGGCAAGGTCTGAGATTATAGATTAGCTAATCTGTAACTTTGCTGCCTGTAATATTTGGCAAATACAGTGCTGTTCAGGACAGCACAGTTTTCTTAACCTGCAATATAGTGTTGTCTTGTCTGGGTTTAAACCACAACAAGTGTATATATGCATAAAATTGCTTCATCTAAAGCCAATTTACCTCATCTATGTGTATGGAAAATGATTTGGCTTTAAGTACAGATCTGACCACTAATTGTTCAATGCCATTAACAAAAATTAAGGCACTACAGTTTTCTATTAGCTGGAATGAAGACAGTACCCAGAAACAAAGTGTGAAATTAGCTGAACTGTTACCCTCACCTTAGTGTGTCTAATTGTCTTCTTGTTTTGCCATCTGCTACGATATTTTCTTACATACTCAATTAACACTAAGAAGCCCAAGTTTACATAGAGAAAGGAACTATCAGGAAGAATGCTATCAAGGGATTCAACATGCAGGATGCTAACAAATAATAAACATATGGAATGGAATAACCATATAAGACAACTTTGACTCACAACTATTTCAAACAAAGGAAATAAGTTTATGTTTAAGAGCCAAAGAGTTTAAGTTTATGATATTTTATATTTATGATTTATTATAAATTTAAGAGCCAATACCTAACCCCACATCCACTGTTTAACTACGATGTCCATTCCACAGAGACAAAGATCACAGAAGCAACTGCCGAAGCACTATTTCACTGTTATTTTAAAGTCAATACCTTTGATTTGGAATTCACTTCCTGAAGAGGTCAACAATAAAAAGCCATGAAAAGAATGTCAACATTTGAGTGCTGCCTATACCTTTATATATTATCTTTAGCACTTATCAGAGCAAGTCTTTTAATCTGATTCTGCAGAAAGCTGAAGAACAAGCACTTTATTTCCCTCTAAGCAGTATGGCTGAGCAGGCACACCTCATGCACTTTATTTCCAAATACTTTCATACTTTTTTATTGCAGCCATTGCAAGTGGTTTCTGTTGTTTCGATTTGCTTTTCCAAGTCCAGAGCTCTGCTCCCAGGCGACAGGGTACTGCGGCACACACCACACACTGGCTTTTTCGGCTTAAGACATTCCTGCAGGCATGGACTGCAAAAGCTGGAATGGGAGAAGAGCAAATGGTGAGAACAGCCCTCATGAACACCCAGCATAAACATTCAGAGCCCTTCCATGCCTTCTGCACTAAGTGATAATGGAATCTCAAGAACCTATGTCTAATAAACCAGTAGCCTGGTAACATTTGTGTGGCCAGGGAAGAGTAGGATTCTAGTTCATAATGCCCAGTGCTGTCGCTTTTGGACAGTGCTCTCTCTGCTCTGGAGGAAAGGAAACCGAAAATAAAAGCCTATCTGCCTATTTCCTTCCTTTCATGGAAGCTTCAAGTCACCCATAAGGTGCTGATGAGAAGCAAAGCTGACAGCAGAACCCTCTTCTCTTCAGCCAGCATTGCTTCACTCCATTGCCCCCGACAGGATCCCACCCCTCCGGCGGGTCCCGCCCCCCAACAGGTCCCCGATCATCGACGGGTACTGCCATGGATTCCAGATCATTGACCGGTACCCCCGACGGGCTCCTGATCATAGAAGGGTACACCACCCCCCCCCCCGGCTGTCAGATCATCGACGGGTAC
>JAOEHY010019560.1:0-20001 GCA_025447955.1 Psilopsiagon aurifrons | reverse complement strand
GGGAGGAAGCAGAGACAGGACACCTGACCCAAACTGACCAAAGAGGTATTCCATACCACAGCACGTCATGCCCAGGTCGCAGAAGCGGAGAGCAGAGACCCGGAAGGGTGTTGAGGGGTGCACTGCTTGATCGGGCTGGGTATACGTGGTGAGCTGTTGTGGGAGTTGCATTCTCCTTGTATTTTTCTTGTCATTATTATTATTATTGGTAGTAGCAGTAGTGGTTTGTGTTATACCTTAGTTTCTAAACTGTTCTTATCTCAAATTGTGGGAGTTGCATTCTTTCGATTCTCCATGTAGCAAACTGCGTGGCTGATTTACGGCCTAAACCACGGCAATGATTTAAAATAAAGTTCTTTTTAGGTGATTGTGGACATATTGCAGCATTGTCTATATCAGAAGGCAAAATATGAAGACTGGTAAATTAATGACCTCTTTTGTATAACAGAGGAATGGACGTTTGTACAATCTCATATGGACTTACATTTGTTCTGTAAACAAATTTGTTCTCCCACGTTAAACAAACAAACATTATATTTGTTGAGAAGGAACGCAACTACACCTGCTAGTCCTTTCACTTGTGACAATATATTTTTGGTTTGAGCAATGATCTACTGACCATAATAATTACATGCCTGAGATATGACCTTCTCATTACTGCCATGTCTACAGACATGGGGTGGCTACAGTCTTAGAAGTAGGTCACCTAACACATATTCAGAAAATCATACATGTTTCAGCTCATGTCCTATGTCTTTTATTGACAGCTAGAATATGTAAAGTAGACAGAAACATGGCACCTAATGCACACTTGGTTTGAAGGCCAGGGAGCCAGTTTTAATAGAAAGTAATTTATTGGATTTCTTCTCTGTATTCCATTTTGATCTGCTTTAAAAATACTTTCTCTGATGCATAAGAGTATTCCTCTACCTATCCCTCCTTGTAAAGTATCACTGAATTTCAGACATTACTTCCTTTTCTTTGTTCAGCTTCTGTTAACCTCTTCCTAAGTCATTGTCCCCTCTCAATTAAGAGTCCAATCTTTATTCTACTAAAGCCATGATAGTTTAGGAATTCAGCAAGATCAATTATTAACAAATCTTGGCTATAGAAAATAAATTTGTTGGATTTATCTGTCATTGGCACATATTCTTCTTCCTCCTCTGTCAGGTATGTGATAGATGAGACACTAATAATGCACATGTTCTATAAACAATTCTTAAAATGCAAGGTATACTTGTTTAAAAAAAAACAGATATTTAAGATATGAGCATAAGATGAATATGAATACACTATTTCAAACTTCAGTGTAGCAACTATTTCTCAGTCAAATACGTGTGAAAGCAGCTTACCCCTGTCTCCATACTTTTTAAACTTTTTTTTTTGACAGTTCAGCTCAACAAGGTAAGGCTTAAAAGATACAAGCAAACAAAAGCAAATTAAGTAAGTAACATAAAATAATGGTAATGTACACCTAATCTAACCTAACATAACTACCTGCACAAACAACATCTAAAGAAAGAAACGATTTTAGAACTTAACTTATCAAGAAAAGCTTATGAAAACTGCCAGTGTGAATTCAGGGGAAGATCTCTATGGACTTCCAAAAAAAAGGTGAAAAGGTAGCTACCCCAGCTCTAACTTTGCAGCATGAACTTCAACTTGTCTTTTGGACAACATTCATAACAAACCAAAAAAGTATTTCTTATAACAGTTCAGTCACTGTCTTCAGTTCTTATAACAAATATTGACTATGTAGCAGATTCAGAATTTCAGAAAATTTGCACGAGGTGGTTATTCAAAGTTCTTCTCAGAACTTTATCAGAACACACTAATCAGTAGTACGTGACCAAGAAATGTGAACACTGAATACTTTTTATTCCCAATACTAAAAAGTCTGACGCGAGTCAGTAATTTGAAAAAATAAAAAAACAAACCAAACCAAAAAACAAACAAACAAACAAACAAACAAAAAAAAAACACACAAAAAAACCCTTTCCCTAACCAAGAAAAAAAAAATTAAAACGAAAAAATTCCACCCCCTCTCCCCAAAAAGTACAATGAAAATAGTTATGGCTTTCAAATATTATCAGGCAAAAATGAGATAAATAACTTCAGCCAAAAGCAATAATGTTTTGGAGAAAGTAAGTTGTGAATTTATTTCAAGGATATTTTTTAGAATAATTGTAAATCAGTCCAATACTGACATACGTTAGGATACAAATTATGTATTGGCAAGAAAATGCCACTTATTGTTGAATAAAATTAGCAGAAGCCTGAGACCATATGAGGACATAACACATCCTTGTAGTTGATTCTATGATTTTTTGATTCTAGTTCTCTTAAAATCCATAATGTCCAGGAAAACACTGCAAAATTTTAACAAGTCCTGGCTTAGCAGTAGTGTTTCTGATGGATTCATTCCATGCCATCTAATACAAAATTCACTGTAAGGATTCAGTCAGGAGACAGGGCGGTGTTGCAGCAGCCTCGCTATGTGCAGTTTCAGTTCAGGGGGAAGACAGGCAGCATCATCAAGGTTCTGCAAACCTTTTGGGAAGCTTGTTTTAGTATCAGTCTTACTAGAGCATGACCTTAAGTGGAGAGGCTGGCAATTTGTGAGAGACTTTTGTTACGAATGATTGATTGCTCAGCAGTACTTTGAAAAGATGTACCCATGCAGGTCACACTATGCTTGAAAGCTGCAGAGCAATGTACTCTATGTACAATCAGTAAGATCCTTATATTCCAACCTGAATAATAGAAATACTGTAGAGCATACTGTTATTTTTACCATTTAGGATTTTCAGGTTATTCCTTACTATAATCTATAATTCATATAAATCCTGTAGTTTCATAAGGAACTACTAATTTTGTGCTCAGTTTTTTTATTGTTTTCTGTAATAGATAACTGTTGTTAACCAATGGTATGCTTGTTAGATGTGGGTTAGATTCCCATGGCTAAATTTACAAAAGCTGCTGAAGGAAGACTCAGCAGTTTGCTATGTTAGATCTGTCCTTTTAAAATTCACTAAGGCTTGATTAGCCACTGAGAAGAGATTTTAAACATGTTAGCAAGCTCTTTCTTTTTTGTTATGAAATTCTGGGTTTGGATACTTGAAGCTGTGATTGGAGAAATTCATGAACTTCTTCAATAAAGTATTTACTGGGGTCTTCTTTCATAAAGTTTCCTAGAACTCCTATGCAGGATATTTTCCACAAGCCACTGTACTTTCTCAAGCTGCATTCAAAGAATATACTTTAGCAGTTATCAGTCTGTTCTGAACTCACCTTCAAATTTTGAATACCTGTCCTTTGTGTGCTGTGTGTATCCAGATGGAGAACTGTTGAAGTTGTAAAATAGATATTTAATTCAAAGTAATACTAATAATCCACTCTCTCTGCTATAAAGCAGTTGTGGGAACAGACACAGTAGCAGCAGATTAGAAAAGGCAAAATCATGGTCCATGGCTCTGTAAGTAATAAATAAAAATAATAGGCTGATATTTACCCTCTAACATATCTATTGCAATAGTTGTGGAAGAGAGGTGAACAAAATAAGCTGGCAAGACTGAGTATTTTCTCTTAGTGGCATGATGCTGTTGAGGCAGAATATAAGGATAAACAAACTGCTGATCTCACCAGCTGCACATTTCTTATGTCCACATCATAAATGTCTTTTGTAATGTAAACTGCTGAGTTAACATAGGTTAGGACCACGGTAAATTGACCTAAAGTAGCCTAGATCACCTTCACCAACTAATAAAACTGTGAACAATTAACTATTTCAGCTAAGTCAGTTTCTTCTCTTGGGCTATTACAAAAGCTTTATAAAGTTGGTTTTTTTTTTTTTTTTTTTTTTTAATAAAATCTTTTCAAACACAGCTAAATTAACAGAAACTAAATTTGATAATTTAAGAAGGATATCTATTTTTCCAGCAAAGATAACTTTTATAAAAGATGTCTATTTCATACAGTTTAGGTTTCAACCTAGGGTTTTGGGGGTCTTTTTCTCGAAACATCGGAAGAGTGAAAGGAACTAATGTTTTGTGAAGTTGAGATAAATTCTGTCTCAGAATACCTTCCTGAGGTTCCCTCATTTGAATGTAGCCAATGTAAAGGAAGGTTGAAGCTAGGATCACTACCATTGTTATTTAAAAGTCATTCTGTGTTCTCAGGCTGATACATAAGAGTGTAAATGAGCCTAAAGCTACTTAGAATCTTTAAGATGTCCTTGTCTTCTATTTACTGAGTCTTTACTGCCTAGAAAAAAACAAGTTACTTTATCGTGATAGTGCAAATGTCAGTGGACTGTCTTGCTTTGTCATAGGCTTGAAAAAAACCTTTTGACCACATCACACCACATATAAGTAGCTGTAATACTACTTGTGCAAATGAAGGATAGAAATACTGCTAAATAATGCAGCTCTCACTGCATAGTTTTATCTGTAAGTCTTAAAAAGCAACACTTCTTGCATCCTATTCTTGAAATATTTGTTATCAGGCACTGATTCTAATTCTCTTTTTAACTGGGGTACAGAAACTATGCTGTGGTGAGTCATATGTCACGGAATTCCATTAGCAGATTTCAAGTATTAACTAATAAAAGAAGTGTTCACTTTCCTGAGACTGTTAACAATCTGTAGGATAATAAACAATATGTTTCAATTGCCATTAATAGAAGATTGATGAGACTAAACCTCATTTGTAACAATGTTATTGCTATGCAAATAACATAAATAACATAACTTCATAAATAAAAGACAATCTTAACTCAATGAACAGCTCCTAATGAGTATTTCAAAATATTGATGTCAACTGAAGTAATAACTATTATGAAGTAATAATACTTTTTAGCTATATGGTTTAAAGATATAACAGCCTCCTTGTGATCTTCACTCAATAAAATCTCCTCCTTCTTGATTTCAGACCACAGACAACCAATAGTATGAAGTGTAGATGTAATCTCTTATGTTCACAGATCTGTGAAGGTCCAAGCAACATAGACAGATGGTTTCTGTATATATCAAAATATTTGTGCTTGTATCATATGTCAAGACGAACTTCAATGATGGGTACGGAAATACATCCAGTTAGTAGCAGAAAGATTTTTTTTAAAGAAAGTAGTAATAGAAGCAATCATTTTAACACTGTAAAGAATCTATCCTTGTGCTACTGAAAAAAAAGAATTATTTTAATATCTATTCTATTATTTCATCACTTAATTGTTAATACTTTTACAAAATCTAATAACTCATCTTTTGCATGTATTTATGTGCCTGGGCCTTTCTCTAACTGTTAAGTCAGTTAAGTAAAAATTTACTTTATTCATTTGTCTTCTGTTCTGAATATCAAATTTAAAAGCCTTTGCTTTTTCCATGTGTGCGGAAATGTGAGAAACTGATGAGGTCATTGTTGGATTTTTCATTATCAAAGCATTTTTTTAGGTATCTTAGTTGAAAAATGTGTATAAGTCTTCATCTTCAGACACACAGCTTCAATAGAATCAGTAGGACTTGCAAGCTTTCCTGCAATGAGGTTTTCCTTTTTATTTTTTTCCATTCAGAACTTCTCAGTCACATTTACACAATTCTGTTTGATGCCAGAATAGTTCTTTTCTTCTTGCTTATCAAAACATTTATCTTTCTGCAAAATGGCACCTCTTCAGAATAATTTTAAGAAATGGAATAACCATTACTATCTTTTCACCATGGGACAACAGTGTTATAATAGACCTGATTACTAGTTGCTTTATAGCCTAATTTCTAGCTATTTAAAGGAAGGTTTACATTAGTCATCTACTCAAGCAGGAAATAATTATATGTAGTCACTAAAGGCAACTGTTTTCTCCAGTTATAAGAAATATTTATTATATTAGTAGACACTAGAGAATAGATGTATTAGCTTTCTTCCTTATGATAATGTGTGAATCTGTTTAAATTCACTTCTTGGAAAAAATCTGATGACAAAATGAGAATTGGTTTTTACATTTTTTGTAAGAGAATCATGAAAGATGTGCCTTCACTAATTCTTAAATAATAATCACTCAGATGTTTACTGAAGTTGCCTCAGTTGCCTCTTTTCTTTTGATGACATCTATTTTACTGTCCTGTTTCTTTAGATTGTGTTGTTTTTCACATTTTCACCAGCTTCCTTTCAGTACAGTAGTTAATATGTTTTATGAACTTAGAAATAGATTCTTACTAGTAAAAATCAGTTTAGGCCCATATACTGTAGCTGTCCAGGATTCTGCTTCATAAGTTGAGGAGAGTCACAGTCTGCTGAAATACGTGGTCATAACAATGGCAACAGATAACATATTTTGTTGAACATTTATTTTCTTGATTATAGTTCATGTTCAACAAACTGCTTTCCCCTTGGCCAGTCTAGTCAAGACAGCTCTTGTAAGGGGAACAGATTATAAAAGATACTTTTGAGAACTGTGACTGTTATTGAACCTCAACAGTCCATGAAAATACACCTCAGGAGCAATTTGGTTCTTGCTGGCCTAAGATACGATACCATCAGCCATTTCTTCAGGTTTTTTTCTCAGTCTCCAGCTGAGTAATATTTTTGTAGTAGTCTTCGTCCTCCTGTACAAGGTGTGCTTGTAGCCCAGCACAGTGTTTATTTGCCTAGTGACTCTTACCAGACCAGGCAAAAAAGGACTTAGGTCCCTGTGCTTCTCTTCATTGGCAGAGCATGGGAAACTGAGAAGTCCTTGATCAGGGTAAGCTCTACTTAGCAATAACTAAGCCACCCATGTGTTGCAGCATTCTTCTCAGACTAAAGCCAAAACACAGCACTGTACCAGCTACTAGGATGAAAATTATGCCTGTCCCAGCCATAAGGAAACCAGGACAACATGACAACAGCAAAAATGAAAGAAGTTCTGGAGAAGCTACAGTCTCAGAAAGCGCTACGACATCTGAGGGCAGCAGACTGCTGAATAGACAGAAAAGGAAGAAGAATTTGTAATAATTTGTGTCCAGGGTGAATGGAAGCAAAAGGCCATTTCTTACCATCCATAACTTCTAGAATGCAGCTGAAAACGCCTCCACTCATAGAGCAGAAGCCTCCAGTACCAGAATACTTAGAAAGCTTCCATTATGCAACCAAAACTACATCTTTGTACAGACCTAATCTATGTAAGACAAAATAAGTTACAAGAAACAATTTTGTTCCCTTCTTCTGTTTAATTAAAATTGTAAACTTTATTCATGTTCTCATTTTTGTTTGTTTGTTTTGGGATTTTTTTTTATGTCTATCCTGTAAGCCTGGAGAACACAGTGAGAAATTTCGTACTCTGTCATGCCATGGGAGATCAAAACTGAGATTTAATTGAGTTTATTAATGGCCTTTATTTCATATTTTATTCTAGGGAGCACAGTATCAAATAACTTATCAATGATATGACATGAATAACATGTTGCAATAAACAAGTTCATTAATAGTCCTAAGTTTTAAACCATTTTGATATACTCAGACAACTGCAAAACAGATTGCATTTGTCTTACAAATAAGAAAAACTTGCATATGCTGAACTCACCACTAATGAAATAATTCAACAAGCCTTAAAGAAAACTGAGTATCACAATTTAATTTGAAGTAGTCTGTGTTCAACAGAGACAAGCATTTTATTGTGACATGTCTTCTGTTGCAAGAAACACTTTTTCTTCTATAAGCATGTTTAATATCACAATGTTGAATAATACAGAAAAGTGGTGGAACTTCAGCATGGATAAACTGAAGTTGTTAGTTCAGTCAAGAAAGGCAGGATAGAAGGTCTTGCTGCATACTATTCAGGCACAAAAGACAAAAACTTTATGGCAGTTAGAAAGGATAAGTAACTCAAAAAGCCTCAGTTTAGCTCTAATCCCTAAAAGAGAGATATAAGGCTACTGGAAAATAAACTCTTATTTTGATTTAAATATATAAAAAAATGTTTTGGATTGATTTGACATTTTTTGGAAGTGGGATATTGGAGAAAGACTAAGTAGAGGGGAAGCCGAGGTCTACATCCTGCAATGAAATCTGTTATCATTAAGAGATCACTGTAGCCTTGGCTGAGAAGGTGAATCACATGCAGAAAGACTGAAGCAAATGTAAAATGTTCTGGTCAATGGGAGTGCTGCCCTGATGTTCAAGGGACAGACCCAGATGTGGATGGATTTTAAGCTGTCCTGTGGATTTAATAAAAGCAGAAGTGTATTAATAGAGAGTTGAACAATAACAAAGCACCTGCTAAGTTTCTTGGAGAAAACCAATTTTGTCCCTGTCTGCAGTTTCATCTCTCACCAAGAAGATGTTAATTATACCAAGAAGCAGCGGAAGGAACAGAAGTGAGAAAGCAGGAGATAGTAGAAATAGAGAACAATACCTTATGTGCTGGTTTCTCTGGGAAAAAGGTATAGGAATATCTGGCTTAAAAATCCATCTGAATTATCCCACGTGGAAGAATAAACACAGCACGTAGACAAGCTTAGAAACAGGAATTACCACCAGGGGTGAAACAATAAGATGAAAAATCACCGTTCATCCTGTTTTGAGATAAAAACATTGGAAGCTTGTCTGACTAAGGCTTATGCTTGTCAGAAAACGGTAACTTTTAACAGAGGGTATTATTGAAATGCAGAAATAACAAAAAGACATTTGTAATTGCCTTTTGTCTGGTTTGTAGAACAGATAACACATCAATGGCATTAAGGTATTGCACCGTATGTAGACAAAATCTGACTGGTCAGCTTCAATCATATACATTAAGGTAGGACAAGGCAGTATCAGGAAAACTGAAGTATCCTAGAAATTAAGCCCAGATTGAGCACTTAAGATTGCAAAATATTTATAAAAGGAAAAGGAGAAAAAATATTTTGTGTATAGCTTATGGCATAGTGGGTATCTTGTTTTTCTGATTGACCATTTTCTGTTTTCCATTGAGAAATACTTTCCAGAAGTGTTATTGCTTGAGTTATGAGTGTCATAATACTACACATAGAGAAATCCAGAGTTACTACCACTCAGAAAAAGGATTCAAAAGAGAAGCAATGCAGACTTTCTTAAAGACTTGTCTTTTCCAGGATAAAAGTAGGCTAATTGCCAAAGGATGAAAACCTAAGAGAGAAAGACATATATAATATGGCAAAGTGTAGGCCCTCTTTAAAAATATTTTTTGTAAAACATTTTCTAGCTAATTAAACATTTAATAATTAAAAAAAAATCTCAGTATTCATCTCAATAATCTACCATCTGGACTATAAGCTAAGGGTTTTTGAAATCCTAAAATGGTTTGATTAAAAATGTAAAAATTAACACTCAAGATGTACTTGTAAATCTTTTTAATCAACTTAAAAAAGCAAAATCTTAGTATCCTCTTATAGCATACTCTAAACAGAATCAAATATTGAAATCACTGTTAAACAGGATTGTTTGCTGACCAGTCACATTATCTTCCTACATACAGCCTTGACACTGACTGTCATCAGCAGAAATGAAAGACTTTCTTGAGTCCAGACACCTTCTGCTCCATGACCGACAATGCCACACAATGGTCAATGCCTAGTGAGCAGTTTCGTAGCTGTTACTCCATTTTCAAGGAAGAGGCTGTTAAGGTATGTGCAGGTAGCTAATTCTGATGTATGGTTCCACCACCAAGATAACTATGTGAGAAAAGTCAGGTTGCTGCAGGTAACAAAAGGAGAGCAGTGTACTTGAGCATACAGGTTACACACTAGAGGACAGTCACAGAAAAAGGTGTTAGCAAACAGCATGAGTTGAAAATCATAGCACTGTTAGCACCCTCCCTTTAGTATCTCTGCTAGCACAGGTCTCAGTACCTTCTGTTCAACAGTACCTTTCCCCTCAAGTACTTCTGTTACTTACAAGTGTGCATGCCTATTTAAAGAGTAGCTTGTCTCAGTTTGCAAACAGTTTTAAGCAAAATTTGTACTGTTATAACAGGTTTGATCCAATTGTGGAAAACACTGTTTCATCAATATTATGCCTTACAAAAAGTGTTTTTAAAGAAACTGGTATGTTTTTATAAATACTATATTAAATTTGCTCATATGTCATCTGTTTAATGCTACTCATCTAAACTCTTGATACAGTCAGTAAAGAGCCTGTTGATTCAGAGAACTAAAGTTAGAGTGATACTATCAATCAGTAACTAATATTTTTTTTCATCTAAGCTGAATTAGGGTCTATGTGATCGTTCTACACATGATCTCCACTTACTATAAAAACAGATGAGACTCCATGGCTATACCTGCGCTATCAAGCAATGCAGAATGGAAGGAGTGGATCTGCAACTGCCAAGGAAATGATGCCCACATTATGGACATTGCTGTTTTTAATTTGTGTCACTTCTAGGCTGGTTCTATAAACTGAACATATTTGCAGCTGGACTCGTGTCTAGGCAAGAGTATGGAGCTTCCATTTTGGACTTCCAGGTCATGGAATATGGAACTAAATCATACCTTCACTTCAGTTGACTTCTCTAACAATAAACAACATAGCACCACTCCGAATGTTCTTGGAGGTTCTGCCTGGAATCCAGCTGCCATTACAGAATATTCCAGGAGTCCTATAGCATCTGTGCTTCCTCTTTCAGAACCCATGAAGTTCTTTCATGTACCCTCAGGTGTCTCACAGTGATACTGAACACCATCATAGGAATAACTGAACAAAGACACTGGTCACTATAAGTAAAATGTGAAATAAGGTGGACAGGAATTGTGTCTAGCGCACTCCTTTAACAATATGATGCTTTCTAACATTTTAGTTGCCTGGCTGTGTGTCAGTGAAGTGTTCCTTTAGAGCACTCCTACCTCTGGCTACAATAACCTCTAATTTTTTTTCTAGCTCTGAAGAAAGACTGCATAGACTCCTGAGAAAATGGAGTAGTACAGAAAATAGACATGTTTCCTGAGAAATTTTAATCAATTAAATTCTCCATGTTCTAAATGTAGTCTATTTTGCTACTGGGAAAAAATAGTGGGATATGAGTGTCTTGCACAAAGTCCAGCATGTACCAGAACTGAGTGGGACTAAACTGAACAGGAGATGGAATCAAAAGTTTTAGTTTAACAGAGAAAAATCATGTACCTTATTGCAAGGAGAGCTAAGACTAAATGCAGAAATCCTACCCCTCTGCAAAAAAGCTGTCTGTACAGATTTAATAATATAACCATCATAAATTCAGCACTTAACTCATGCCAGCATATATGTATTTGAATATTTTTTTGCCTTTGTTTTAAATGTTACCTAGATATTGTTTTCAATTTACAATATTGCTGAATACAAACTACATGTTTAAAAATTAGAAGTAGATTTTCATCCAAGAATGGGATTTATATTCTATTTCAGCAGTCACAAACCAATTAAACAAAGGGAGAAGAAAACAAATAAAGATTCCATGTTACCCAGGACAGAAAAAAATCTCAATCAGGACAAAGTAATGAGCAGAATCACAGCTTACTTATACTCATCTCTAGCAAGTGAAGGATGTCTACTGAGAATATAAATAAGGCGAATCAAATACCTCAAGATGTATCTGAAGAATTTTTTTGTCTTATCAGATAATGAACTTGGGTTTTGTGATAAGAATTCTAATGAATTCATTTGTAATGCAGACAGCAATAATAAAGATGAAGTGACTCTGCTGGAAAGATGTAGCCCATTCTTTCTTAAAGTCTAATCAGAAATTTAAGTGACAGGAAAAAAAACCCCATAATGAATAGTCAGATATCTGACTTAATAACAAAAAACTACAACTTTGAAAGCAAACTTTGATAGTATCAATACTGAGATGCTAAGGGACAAATATATGAAATTAATTATTTGAACTCAAACTTATTTCTTCAACTCAAAGGCAAAGCATTTCAAATGTGATCCTGCAATTTTTTGCTAGAGTAACCCTCTAAAGAAGTATATATTCAACCTCATTTTTTTTTATACAAGACAAATTTATATAGCTACTGCTTCTGTCCAAAATGTCTCACTATTCATCTGAAATCTGCCATGGGTAACTAATCACCAGATAAGATTCAGGAAGACTAAAAAGTAGATCTTAGCCTTTGATGATGAAACCCTCAGCTCCCTTCTGTATCACTGTGGGCACCAGCATCAAATCTACTGCCAGAGTAATCTCTGACTTTGATCTCCATAATTTATCATGTCTATTTTTCCCCTATTTAATATCTTTAAGATAGAGACTTTTTCCAACTGCCTATACAAATTATAGATTTTACCAAACTTATTTTTGCTTCTGACCGTGCACCTTCTACTGTCTTCCACATAGCAGTTGTTCCTGTTAGCCATTTAAAACACTGCTATAAAGTAATTTTGCTGGGCTAGAATGACCTTATTTCTTCTCCGCCTATCTTTCTACTGACTTGCCTTCACTATCACAAAAACAACTGTGTTGGGTTAACCTTGTCTAAGGGCCAAAATATCACCCAGCTGCTCTTTCACTTCACCTCCTCAACAGGACACGAGGAGAAAATGTGATGAGAAAGCTTGTAGAGCAATATAAAGACAGAGAGATTACTTGCCTGTTGCCATCATGGTCAAAAAATACTCAAGTTAGGTGAAAATAATTTATTTATTGTCAATTAAAATAGATTTGTATGGTAAGAGACAGAGACAAAGACGAAAACTATACCTTTCCCAATTCTGCCTTTCCCGGGCTCACTTTCACTCAACCTCCCACTTCCTCCACACCCTGCACACCACAAAGGGGATTGGGAATGAGAGGGTTACAGTGGTCCATAAGAGTTGGTCTCCTCATGTTTTCCCCCTGTTCCAAGTGTCCTTCCCATGGGCTGCAGTTCTTCAGGATAAACGTGCTTCAGCATGGGCTTTCACATGGGGCAAGGCAATCTCTGCTCCAGCTCCTGGAGAATCTTCCACTTTTCCTGACCTTGGTACTTGCACTGCTGTTTCTATGCTATTTTTTTTTATTTCATTTTTATTTTTTTGGGGGGGAGGGAGGGTGGGGTTTGTTTATTTTGTTTCTTTGTTTATTTTCCTTTTCCCCTCCTCCGCTCTCTGTATAGTGTTTTCTGACCTTTCATAAATACACTTTCAGAGGTGCCACTGACTTGGCACTTGGCACTTGGCACCAGCAACACTGGTGTATGTTGGGTGCACGATTCTGTTATTCCTCCTCACTTCCCCTCAAAGCCCATTGTTGTAGTCCTGCTCATAAAAAGACAGAGCTCAATCACAACCCTATTTACCAGGTTCCATAAAACCATCCTTATTTGTCATCTTTTCTTTCCTGAATAGACGCACCACTGAAACTGCTACATACTTTTTCAACAAATTACAAATTACAGTGGTAACTTTGACTGGAGCTAAGTCAAAAATTCAAGTATGCCAGCTCATGCACAGGCTCAACATGAGCTGGCAGTGTGCACTTGCAGCCCAGAAAGCCACTTGTACGATGGACAGCATCAAAAGGAGTGTGACCAGCAAGTAGATGGAGGAGATTGTCTACCTCTACTCTACTCCCATGAGACCCCACCTGCAGTACTGTATTCAGCTCTAAGGCTCCCAACATAAGAAAGATGTGGACCTGATTGAGTGAGTCCAAAAGAGGGACACAAAGAGTATCAGAGGGCTGGAGCACCTCTCTTATGAAGACAGGCTGGAGAAGATAAGGCTCCAGGGGACACCTTATAGCAACCTTCTAATTCCTAAAGGGGGTCTACAAGAAATCTGGAAAGGGACTTTTTATGAGTATGTAGTGACAAGGGCTTATGGCTTTTAATGGCTTTAAACTGACAGATGGTAGATTTAGATTAGATATGAGGAAGAAGCTCTTTACTATGAAGGTGGTGAGGTGCTGGAACAGGTTGTCCGGAGAACCTGTGTCTGCCTCATCCCTTGGAGTGTTCAAGGCCTGATTGGATGGAGCTTTGAAGTCTAGTGAAAGGTGCTCCTGCCCATGGAAGGGAAGTGGAACTAGGTGATCTTTAAGGTATTCCTTCCAACCCAAAGCATTCTATGATTCTTTGATTTGCAGCAGAAACAGATAATTTCAAATGGCTCGGGGATTAATTTACAGAAGATAAAAGGGGTGCATGTTACTGGCTGTCTAGACAAGAATTCATTTTACTCTTTATAGTATTTCTGATGCCTTCCTCAATGCACCTCTGAATGAGATTCTCTAGGCGCATAATTTTTGGGCAAAATATTTCATTCAAGGAAGTACTAGTCTGAAGTAAATGGGTTCAGCAATAACCCTAAAATGAATGCATTGGAAATCATTTTTATTGTTCCTGAATGTAGTTATTATGCAGATAGTGGGGAATTTTCTCCATTTATCTTGTAGAGTTGAAATACACTCAACAACGCTAATTTATTACTATGCCAAAAATCTTTTTCATGTTGCTTACTGCTTAGCAGGCAATTACAAAAATTTTGAACAGTTGGTCAGGAATTGTCTACTGAATTCATTTCTAAATGTTTTCAGAAACTAAACATAAAAATGGTAGCTAAGGGTAAAGTTCGTACACATGAAAACACCCAACAAATACTCATGGAAGAATTCTTAAATATACCCACTTATATTTTTCTTATATTCTTGGAACATGTCAAAAGCTGTTTTAAATTCTCAATTGCATGCTTTGCTTTTCAAATAGAAATATGAAACAAAAAGTCCTTTTCCACATGTCTAAAAATGTTTCTTCAGGTCTTTGAGTGTAGTAACACATACTTTATTAAAGGAGGATATGTATAGTTATGCAGATATTTTAAAAAGTGATCAGCGCTGCATAAAGTGTTAATTTGGAGACAGTCCATCATGTTCAGAATAAGTCAATATTGCCAAAGTAAATATATTGACTATCCTTGAGTTACTAATCTCAAAATAGTCTGGATTTGTTAGAGTAGCCACAATACACCCTGATACTTCAACTGACGATCTATCCCCATTCTGAGCCCTCTCACACACAGGGGTTTTTATTTTCAGTGATACTTAAGTAGTTATTTAAATTTTATATTGCTGAGTTTCATTCCTAAAGAATACTGGGAGGGCTGATCTATCTTTTGCAGGTAGCCAGAGACAACTCTGAAAAGCCCTGGGGAGATTAGCTGCATTTGAATAGACACATATTACAAAAAGGTAACATCCCTAAAAGTTTTCAGACACACTATTTCCTATGATAACACTTCCTGTAATAAATGGTGGATAGTGAAGCATTTAAACAAGAGTCAGAAAACAAAATGTAGGCTGTGCTGTTAGAAGCAGATAAATCATACAAAAAAGAATTTCTGCACATGATAGGACTACAGTGAAGTGAAATAGATGCTTTACTATAAATTTAAGGTTTTTTTCACGGTCATTACTACTATACCATATAATATTTATTCTGAACATAATATTAATAAAATCTTTAAGTATCTTAATATGGTCTAAAGATTTCATAAATAGGTGCAAGTCAGTTCAATGGTAATTTAACCTTTAAGATTTCATGAGCATGTGTAAGATTTCCATAAATCTAGGTCTGCACATGCTTTAGTATTTTGATGATTGCTTAGAACTGTGAAATAAAACCAACTAGTGAAAAGAATTACCTGATTCTGCTAAGTTCAACAAATAAGAGACCACATGATGGGGAACCTAGTGCCCTACTTTCAAAGCAGTAGGGGGGCACTTCACGCATACGTGCCTTATTTTCCTACCATTACAATGAAATCTGATGTTTTGTAAAGTTCATCCCTATCTAAATTCAGAAGCAAAACATTACAAGAGCTGGATACAATTGCAGCACCTGACTACAGCTGCCATATATCCTTCACCCACCAGATGTGGGGGCAGCTGGTTTCAGCATAAGTACAGCGTTCCTATGTACTGCTTCTCCTGTGAGAGCTGAAAAAAAAAGGAGAAAATTACTTGGCTAGAGCAGTGACAGTTTTACAGGGTTGAAATAAACAATTTTAAATATAATAATTATTAGCCAAATCCTACAAGTGAGCCAGAGAATGTGCTTTGAACAATACAGTAATTGGACTATAGGCCAAATATCAAAAGTGTATTCGTGTTTTTGACAGAAGAAGGCAAGAAGAAAAGGGTTATCTCATGTAAGAATGCCATACTTAAAACATTCACTCCTTCCTTCTTTTCAGCTACATACTACTGCAACATGTTCCTTTTTTTAGCACAGCCTAACCTATTATCAACAAGCATCATGTAATGTACATGTTCAGGGGTTGGTACTGAATGAGGTTAATTAATGGTTCTTCTTACACAAATGTCTGGAATTAAAACAAAAGCTCAAAGCCTGCAATTAACAGTGGCAAGTAACCTATAATTTTCCCAAATCCTCCACTAATTTTTGATTATTTCTCACTGCACATTTGATTTCTTGACATTTTCTTTGACCTCTTCACAGCAGAGATGGATGTCTCATTGTTAAGGCAAGAGAAGAACCATGTGGCTTCTTCATCACCAGGGACATAACCATATTAACTTCTCACAGTCAAACAGTTTGTGGGTTACTGCCTACCAAGACATAGGCTATTAAACATCCTTCTTCACCACGTGCACTGCAGAAAACATACTTGAATTTAGTGCCTCTGATATCAATAGCTGTCAAATGAACTGCTATTAACTGAGAGTGCATGAATTGGCTTAACACTAGCATCCAGCCAGCTATGACTCCAATATTATTTAATGAAGAAAATGAGCAATGTCTCTCAATCACAAAGCTAGGACTGCAGAATTCAGCTTAGGAGTAGCATACACCTTAGCTTGCAATTTCTATATGAACCATTCTGAAAAAAAAAAAAGGGTGAATAAGCAGGAAATCATTTATTTTGCATTTGCTGCAATTATAGTCTCTATGGGCAGTATCCTGAGAGCCTGTTCATCTGTGAGCACACACAGGTATAAGATCTCCTGAAATCTGAACAAGAGATCTCTGAGTGAAATCTGAACTGTGACCAGCTTTAGAAGGCTGGGACTGGCAATCAGACTGTTGTGCCGGATTCAGGGCTTCATTTCAGTGCTCCTTTGTGGTGTTTGAAGTCCTGATACTATTTAAATTGTTTCTTTAAAGCAAAAGGCTTCTCTGTTGGAGTCCCTTAATACTGTTGTAACTATAGGATGTAACGAGGGGGAGGAAGCCAAGAGCTGCTGGAGGGAAGTGAAGGAGCAGAAGTGGTATTTTCATAGCTGCCACTTTAAATATGACAGTGCTAGTACATGATGTTTCCTGACAAAAATCATCATTCAAGACTTTTAAAGAAGGTATTTAATGTACAAATATGAGAAGTAATGCTAGAAGGATCACCAGATCTTTGTAAATCACTCTGTGAACGATTAGGATTTTATGTTGCCCTTTTTCTGGATTAATGTTCAAGCAGTGAAGGAAGTGCTTTCAGGGCCCTAACAATCTCTTGCTGTGCATTTGGCAAGACAAGTCAGGATCCTTCTGTCATTATATGAAACCTGCAAGATATTCAGAGGACATTAAGATAATTAAGTTACATCTAGTTGAAACAGAAATAAAAGTGATAAAGGGATCCTTTCAAGGTCATACAGTCAGACAAAAGAGTTCACTCTAACTCTCCAAAATTCATGACACTAGATTCTTTCTTTACAATCACAAAATCAAAGTATTACTTTGTGCTCCCAGGAGGCAATTTTAGGGTTCACAAATGATATATGAAATGCCATATGAAGACGATAGCATTTTATGTCTCAAAATTCTGCCTGTGTTCCTGAGCTTGCCACAAGCAAACACACATATAAACTGAATTATACCAGCATAGTTCCTTTTTCCTTAGCTGAAGTCTGTAGTCTGCATCTCCAGGTTTTGATCTAAGGAATTATCATATGTATTTCAGGCACCCAACAGAGGGGATCAACAGCAAATATCCTCAGACTCTTCTCACAGTGAAATAGAAATGGCTTAAACCCAATTGCTATATTCCTTCCTAACTCGAAGTAGCTACATGGATGAATGAGCCCCTTTGCCTTGTATGGCAATTCAGTGAGTAGTTCCTGGGAATCTCTGTGCTTCCTCACCTTTCTGTGTGACTTTGAGCCATTAGCTGACCTCATGATGAGCTGAACTCGTGAGTCACGATGTACTCCATGTCCTTGGTATGCAGGTTAAATTGTGTGCCATATGCAGAATCATTGATGCAGTTCTCAAGAGTATACTGTGATTTGTTCGCAGATTGTCACAAATGTAGACACCCAAGAGCTAGCAGTTTATTTCAGGCTGCCCATATGCATGAGGGAAGTTGCTGACAGAATGTTACTCAGGCATTACTGACAGGGGACCTTCATCTTCAAATAGTAATGAAATATGAGTCATACTTATTCAAAAATATGGAATGAAAGTCATTCATTTGTCTATGAAAAATGTCTCTGAATACTTGCAGAAACAGCCATTATAATTAGAACTTTAAAAATTGCAGGTGCAAATTTCATTTTTGTCCTGGGTTCAGCAGTAGCAGTCATATTTCTCCTTCTTGGTAGCTGGTGCAGCGCTGTGTTTCTGACTTTCAGCCTGGGAACAGCACTGATAACACCAATGTTTTTAGTTGCTGCTCAGTAATGTTTACTCTGACCAATGTCTTTCCGAGTCTCATGCCCTGCCAGAGCAGAGGGGAAGCTGGGAGGAAGCAGAGAGAGGACAACTGACTCAAATTAACCAAGGAGGTGTTCCATACCACAGCACGTCATGCCCAGTGTATTAACAAGGGGCAGTTCCCCAGAAGGGCTGTATCACTGTTTGGGTTGGGCTGAGTATCAGTCCGTAGTTGTATTCTCTTCCCTTGTTGTTTCCCTTATCATTATTATTATTGGTGGTAGCAGTAGTGGTTTGTGTTATACTTTAGTTACTGGACTGTTCTTATCTCAACCTGTGAGTGTTAGATTCTTTTGACTCTCCTCTCCACCCCTCCGGGAGCAGGGGCAGGAAGCGTGGGAGTGAGGGAGCAGCTAAGTGGTTTCTGGGTTGCCAGCTGGTCTTAAACCATGGCAATTTTTTATAAACATGAGTATTTCCATATCCAAATGATTAGCTGCCTATCCACATCCTAAATTAAGCACATAAACACTGCTAGCTTACCATCCATATGGTACATCTTTACACATAATCTTTCCTAGCTCAAAGACAACTTTGTGTACATTTATTTGGAAGCCCAATAAGCAGTTTTTGCCAATTTATGTAGGAAGAACAGCTAAAACTAGAGTGCTTAGTTAATCCTAGTTCATTGATAATAAAGGCATCCCTTATGTTAATTGCAGACAACTTTGAATCTGCTGACATGCTTATCTTTCCTAGGGATTCTTAAAAAAGATAAGCTCTCCAGCATGCCAAAACAACTCCTAGAATAATCCTCATGATGTTAAAAAAGATATACAGGAAGACATATAACCAAATGAATTTGTACTGGCCAAAATCCTGGCAGTTCTGCCTAAAACAATAGAACTCTGAAAAATTAAATTCAAAACATTTGTGGGAGTTTTTCAAATTATTCCTTTTCATATACACCTTTGTCATGGTTTAAGCCCAATCAGCCATGCAGTTCACTCACTCACTCCCCACTCTTCTTTCCCTCCTGCTCAAGGAGGGATGGGGAAGAGAATTGAAAGAATGTAACTCCCACAGGCTGAGATAAGAATACTCCAGTAATTAAGGCATAACACAAAACCACTACTGCTACCACCAATAATAATAATGACAAGGGAAACAACAAGGGAAGACAATACAGCCACTCACCACCCCATACCAAGCCCCACTCAGCAGTGAATCCCCATCCTTCTGGGTCTCTGCTCTCCGTTTCTGCATCCTGGGCATGACATGCTGTGGTATGGAATACCTCTTTGGTCAATTTGGGTCATGTGTCTCATGTCTCTGCTTCCTTCTGGCTTCCCCTCCTCCCTGGCAGAACATGAGACTCAGAAAGTCCTTGGCCAGACCAAACATCACTAAGCCACAACTAAAAACATTGGTGTTATCAGTGCTGTTCTCAGGCTGA
>JAOEHY010019557.1:0-11765 GCA_025447955.1 Psilopsiagon aurifrons | reverse complement strand
ACCAACATCCCCAAGTCCTTCTCCTTGGGCTGCTCTGAATCTCTTCTCTGCCCAACCTGGAGCTGTGCCTGGGATTGGTCCGACCCAGGTGTAGGACCTTGCACTTGTCATGGTTAAACTTCATCAGGTTGGAATGTAGGTGCACAGGAAAAATGCCAGAGGTAAAGGAGCAGATACAACACTACAGAGTATGTAATGACCTGAAAGGAAGCTTAGGGGAAGATACAGACTCTCAGTCCTTGGCGTAGGACTGACAAGAAGCAAAACAGTAAGCTCAGCACCTCATTGGTTAGAAGGCAGAAAGACCAATACAACTTTCCACCAGCCTCAGCCTCAGGATGGCTTCATCACCTCTATGGGAGGAGGACAAGCACACCAGGAACATGAACATCATGACTAAGGAAATGCAAGTCATGGTGCCCTCTGCTAACACCCGAGAGACCTGTTTTGATTGATGCAGGTAGAGAAAATACTGATGTGTTCAGAACATTGATCCATGTTGTTGATGCCTGTTGTTACAGAAATTCTTTCTCATACGTTATGAAACGAAAATCAAGTTACAAAAGTAAATAATGATTCCTTAGGATAAAATAAAAATATAAACTGGAAGAGCAGACCCATCTTTGCAGCAGGTCTTTGGTAGCTCTGCCCCAGGTTTCCCAGACCCTGCTCACCACCCACTGTGGGGTGCCAAAATTCTACATACATTTGCTTTTTGTGATGGTATTTCCATACAGCAAAAATCCTGTTCTCAAGTGTGCCCAGCACTTGGATTCATTCTTGCCATGCCCAGCTCTGAATTGCATCAGAGACGTGACCTAAGAAGTCTTGCCATCACATGGCATTTACTCAATCTTCAGGACCACTGTGCAGCTGAAGAGCATAGAAATGAAGTAGCAGGGTACATTTGGCTGTCAACCATAAGTCCCATCATCAGCCCTACGATTCTGGATCTAAAGGATAGGTCCTGAAGCCTGAAGGCTGTAGCTGCTAAGGACCTTTTGAGTTCTCTGTTGATGCATTTATGTATTAAGCAAATTGCTTTGGCATGCATTTGCTAAATATCTTTTGGATCATGAGCCAGCAATCCATCCATACACCTATTTCTGCCTCACAAAACATCTGACTTCTCTCTCCTCTATATCATCATCCAGTTGGTCATCAACAGATTGACCTTAACACATTTTTTTCCAGACTAAAGCCCTGCAGGCTTTGGGAGTGGACTTGGAAGCACCTCATTGGCACTGAGACAGAGAAAAAGAGAAGTCATACAGTGGCTATTAGATGATGTTTCCCACCCACAGAGCATGCACGATGCTGCCATGGTTAGTAGATGAGAAAGTGACCAACTACAGTTTCAGATGAGCTCGCTTGTACAGCCTAATTACCTGCCTGTACAGATGTGGCAAGTAGGGGTCTGGGCAGATACAGTTTGAGGCAAAATAAGGAGAAATCCACAATTTTGTACTCACTTTCAATTGTGGTCACAAACCTGGCCCTGTGGTATTGAAAACCAGGTGAAAGCCTGGTGAAAAAATCATGGAATAAGGTTATTTTAAAGCAAGTAACAATGTGGTGTAAAATCTTAGCTCCACTTTCTGCTTTATAAGAAATCTTCACATGCTTTTGATTAATACAGGAAGAAAATAAGCATCATCATTTTGTATTTTAAAATAACACTACCAGGAAACTCATCAAAGAACAAGAGCAAATATCCTCATTTGACTTCTTTTCAAGACTAGACAGGAAATCATTGTGAGAAGAAGATCATATTTAAACCCAGCAAAGAGACACAGAATAAATAGAAGCTGATTAAAGCAGTAATGGCAAAACAAAATGGTAAGAGGAATAAAATAGCCAAATTAATTATATTCTTTTCCTTCACATACAATGAACTGGCTTCATCTGTCCTATTGTCTTTGACAAAGGGAATTAAACTCCCAGTAACAAGGGTGTCAAGAGATTTACCCTGATGGAACAAACAGGGATCTTGCTGCATTTCAGATGCTTTGCAATAAAATTGAACAGGAAATGTCTTTTTCTATGCTTGAGCTTTCCCAGCCTTTGGAGGTCTCCTCTGCAAAAGGGATCTGGAAAACTTCATCAGCTTTCAGTAAAATCTGAGGCACAACCTGATTTTTTGGTGCTGGTTGTCCTGATGCTAAAATTCCAGAAGAATTAAATGAACCCTTAAAAAGAACGTAGCTCTCGATAAATCCATGGAAGGTAGGCACGTATCATACTCCAGCCCGTAATCCTACCCAGGCAGAACTCTGCACTGATCTCAGCAACATCTGGGACAAGTATTTCCACGAACATACAATCTTTTTCACATCAGTTTAGATTCATATATATGAAAAAGTGGTCCCCAAGTCAATATTTTTTAAGGATTCTGGTATCACAGAGTCAGTGCTCATGTCCACATCCATGCAGAAAAATCTGAAAATGAAAATTGATGTTTCTCGCTTCAAACTACTGAATGCTCACATAAGTGATTTTTTTCAACCCAACTCTCTTTCAAAGAGAAAAAGGAGCATTCAAGACTATTTTTCAGTCTGATATTTAGGAGAGTGCCTTAACACTTAAATTTTCAAAGCAGAGATAATTGAAAAATACTTATCATGTGCAACATACCTCTTGGAACTGCAAATGCAAAGTGAATGGATTTGTTAACACTTCACCTGGTGAAATCTATCCTAGGACAGCTTAAAAAAAAAATCATCTAAAACCCAAGTTACTTATAGCAGGGCAAAAGATGAGGCATTACAAAGAAAAACAAATACTGAATTAAATTAATGGCTAAACAATCAACTCTGAAGTATTCAGTCCACATAAAAACCTGTCAATAACAGATAAAAAAGGGCTCGCGGAAGACTATGGGATGCTCGTGTTGAAGAGACACATACGGACACTGAAAGACAGAAACCAAATGATAAAGTTCCCAAGTATCAAAGTCATGCTTACGCAGCTATGGAGATGTTGGCTGCAGACATGGGGCTGACTTCTGCCACCTCCTTGGCCTTTTGCAGGGCGAGCTTTTGATTGGTGGCTTCCTCCATCTCCTCCTCATCCTGGTGTAGAAAACCAAGAGAAATCAGAGTGTGCATCATGCAAGGTCAATGACCAGAGCTCTCAAAGGCACAAGTCACTGTGAACATCACCACTATGCTGTGAGAACAGTGGAAACTCATTAATATAAGGCAGAATTCCATAACTTCTTGCAGGGACCTCTGGGTAGGGTCTTAGTGCCAGCAACAGCTGGTTGAGATGAGAAATGCAAGGTTTGGTCAAGTACATTTTTACCAAGTTTACATCTTTCTTGCAAAGCTTACCTCTCTTGGGTCTCCTCTTGGCACTGGGGAAGGAGACTGTGGCAGAGCAAGGAGAGACCTGAGCACAGGTGTGATATTTCTAGGATGAGGCGAGTCCCATTACTCTAAAGCCTAAATCCCCATCACTCGTAAGCCTAAGTCCTACTGAAATGCATGAGACAGAGTCATAAATCCTCCATGACTTATTCCCAGCATGACTTTTCTGTAGCAGTAAGTGTAACAAACAAGAGACTTGACTGATCCTGCTCACACCAACTTTACTCTAATATTTCCACTTATTTCAGTTGAATCACTGAAGGCTTACAGAGTGACAACAGAAAGGAGGAGCCATATTCAAGCATAGTCTGTAGACTCAGGCACTATAACCATCACAAATATGGTTATAGTCTACATGCTATATATAGATATCTCTCTATATAGAGCATATATGTTATATGCTATAACCATCACAAAGATGGTTATAGTCATGTTTACTGCACACACCCCAGATCATGTGGATTTTTAACCTCTGTTGGCACTGCAAGTTCCCTCAGAATGTAACTGATTGGTTTCCTCCTACCCATTGTAATGGCAAGAGAAACACTGTTCAAATTCAGAATACAGGCTCTCAAGCAATGAGATGAGGGCAAAAAGGAAAGAAACAACCTGGTTCATCTTTAATGGTGGTCTAGGCTAAACATCCCTTACACTTTCGAGGCAGTGCATTTGGTAAAATCACGGCACGGTAAACACAGACCCCCTGATGGCAATAGCAGCAGCACACATACTCAGGGAATAACCATATGTCACAATGAGAGCAGTCACAGGCTCTGCTGTCAAATTTTATGAAATGCCATAGATCTACCTCTGCTCTTCAGTGTTAATGTTGTGAAAGAATTATGCTTAAAATAATGAGAGCAGACAGCAAGACACCTAGCTCTGAAACAGGAAATCATCCAGATTTATCTATCCTGAATACCATATGCATAAACAATTCCACCTCATGTAAGGAGCAGGAAAGGTCTTGATTCTGTGTAAGCACTGCTTAGCAGTAACTGAAATGTCCCTATGTGATCAACACTGCAGCACAAATCCAAAACAACACCCCACACCAGCTTCTGTAAAGAAAATTAACTCTACCCCAGCCAAAGCCAGCACAAAGGGTATCTGCAGAACGTCAAGCTTTTGAGAAAGAAGGCCTGCAATAAGAAGGCTTTTCAGATTTTCTTTTCATTCCACAGGTATGTTCAAGTTGTTTTGTCTCTTGAGGACCCTCTAGCAGTATTAAAATCACATACATTCAAAGGCTTTTGATTTTTCTTTCTCTGAACCTAAAGCACCAGGTGCAGTTTCTCTTTAGAATCTGTAGCTTCTACTCCATTCATCCTGGTTCATCAATAATTCTGCTGGATCCCATATCTTCAAGTAGAAGCAGAAAATATCTGCTGTCACTACAAACGCAGCCATCCCTAACTCAGAACAAGCCCACTCTTTTGCAGATGACTGCTTAATAACATTTCTGTAGCTCCTTTCATCCACAGATTGCAGATCACTACAAAAGTTAATTAACTTTTTGCCTAATACTTACACTGACAGGTCTCACTGGGGCACAAGCTCATCTTGTTCTGCTTGGAACATACAGGGCTGTGATGGTGTATGATTGAAGCCAGCTCTGAGCTGTCTTGGCAACATCCATCCATCCATCCCAGCAGCACAGCCAATTGTCACCATCATCATACAGGGGAAAGTGCATACAAAGGCCCTACCTATAAGGACATCTCTTATGCTTTTTTTCTGTTTTCTAGAGCTCTAAATCCCTATTTCAATCACAGTCTATGAAAACTCACCTTCAGTGCTACCCATAAGGATGAGCATAGTTAATACTGACCGTTCATTATCAAGTTCACCCAATGAAAGACACCTCTCCTCTGGGGAGGAGGAGAAGGGCTCATCACAGCCATAAGACTCCTGGGTTTGCTGCTCACTTCAGTCCATTATATCTAGGGATTTCTCAACTTAATAATATATTTTTATGTAAAATTCACACACCATTCCCACCCCATATTGCATGGGTTTATACTGCTTCCACAGGGATTGCTGGCAGTGCACAGAGATCAGAAAATACACTTAGTGCTCTAGGATACTGAGGAAAATAAAGGGTCACTTGTGGTGACTTCACATGCCAGTGTAAGGAGGATAAAGAACTGCTGTGTGTCATTGGAGATGGTGTGGGAATGTCAGCAGAGAGGCTTTTCAAAGCAAACTCTGGGATGCATTTCTGATTCTACTATGGGTAAGTGAACAGGAAGAAAAACCTGCCAATATATGGAAATAACTACAGGGTATATAGGCATATATATGTACCCTGGCACATATGTCTTATATGTATAAGCCTATATATATATATATACACACCTAAAAATACCTATATATCACTTAATTTCATGTGATCTCTCAGAACTGTCCTGAATCTATCTGGGCTGCCTATATATGGTGATATATAAATATATATATGCATATATAGTTATTATGTATATATATAGGCCTGTATATATGGATATATACAGGCCTATATATATGCTTATATATATAGGCATATATACATATTTATACACACACCTATATATATAACATAATAACTGCATATATAGTCTAATATAGAGAGAGGCATACATATATATATATAACTTTCTCTATATATGGGCAGCCCAGAGAGATTCAGAACAGTTCTGAGAGATCACTAGAAATTAAGTTGGCAGACTTTAAGTCAGTGCTAAGGGAGGACCACACAGAAAGAGCAGGAGAAAAACCTGGAGAGAGAGAGGAGGAGGCTGGAGAGCAGATTATTTAGATATTGAAAGCAAAGAAAGTGATGCTTTTTTTCCCCCAAAATGAGTCATTCCAGTGCCTATTCCAAACCTCACAAGTACTTTGGATGATCAAGCTTAAGTCAAATTTAGTTACAACTCTGATAACTTCTGTTATAGGTCACAAGGCCCAGCTAAGGCTACTGAGAAATGTTCAAATGCCATGATAAAAGAAGTCCAAATTAGCATCCAGAACTGGAACTGTCAGTTGAAATGTTTCAGTCCTGCTGTTTAGCAGGAAACCTTTCTGTCTTTGTGAAACAGAGGCAGTTGCAAACTGCTTGTGGTTTCCCCACATGATATGCAGCACTGATCTCGATTAGTTTTACAACATAAATGTCAAGAAAGTCTCCTTAGAAACTTAATTATATCTCCAGGCCATTCTTGGATTTGTATGATCATATTTAGTTAGCAATGAAACCCTCTTTCTCCAGGTATGCTGTACAATTGAATTACTTTTATCTTTTCCCTCTTCTTTTGAAAGCCCAAGTGAATCGGGGGGGGCGGTCAGAAATAAAATTAAAGCCAAAAACCCAAAAGTTTGCTCAAGAAGCTTTATGATTTGGCAATGCTGCAGAATCCATCAATATTTAATTATAGTTCATAAACATCAACAAAGGCAGGTTTCTAACTGTCCCAGTCAGCTCCTGAAATATTCACAAGAAAGCACCTAAAGGATTAAGAAAGAAGCAGGATGAGCTTCATTATCGAAGGCCTGTGCAGGACCCGGTCCTCTCTCTCAGCACATGCAAGGGATGCCCCGAGATCTCCAGAACAGGCTGGGAGGATGCTGCCTCCAGGCTGGAGGTTTCTGGGGGCTTTAGAAAGAACACGAAGAGCTGAGGAGCAAGCAAAAAACCTCCCAGAGAAAACAGAGAGCAATTAAACACAGCCCTGAGATGGATAATGAGAGAGGAGAAATGCAGAAGAGCATGGTCTCAGAGACAGAAGAACATTTACCATACACCTGAGAACCACCAGCCTTCTTGTATGGTCTGTGCTGGGTATCGGCTGTCAGGGAACAAGGCTCCAGCTAAAGCTGGAAGCTGAAGCCAGCCATGCAGCTCCACAGCACAAAGGGAGAGCTGGAGCCTTGTTTTGTCCCTCAGCTGCAGAAACATGGATTTTAACAGAGAGGGGTTGCTTGCTCTGGTCTCAAAAGCTGGAGAGGGGTAGGAAACCCCTAGAAGTCTCCATGTCCCTGAACTGTAGAGTTGCATTGAGTATCCATGAACTACTGCACTTTTCTACAGCTCTAAAAGAGAAAACATCCTTGCCTGCTGCTGCATAAGCGCACGGTTAGTGATCCTCTTCAGGAGTATATAAGCTAAAGCTTGTAAAATACAACTGCTAAGGTGGATATGGTGCTACTTTTGCCACTGATTTATGGTGGAGGAATGGAACTAAATGATCTTTAAGACCCCTTTCAACCCAAACCAGTCTGTGATTCTATGATGGCAGTGGCAGAGCAATGGAGTGGCAGGATTTTATCCACTCAGTGAAAAAAAGCTAGAAACGTGCACACAAAATTTAATGCTGCCTCGTAAATACAGCTGAGTATGCCACAATGAGGAATCAAAAGTATGTAATAATACAAACTGCAGCACTTGCAATCCTTCCTGCACCATACTGAGGCTAGAAGATTTTCTCCATAGCGAATGCTCCGATATAGATCTGCACATAAAGTTACATCGGTGTCATTTCCATCTCTTGCCAGTACCTGGCTTTCTGCTGGTGCCTCAGATTTCTCCTGTGCCTGGTGAGAGGCAGGAAAATTATACTCTCTTCAGTAAGTATTCACAACAGCCTCTGCATGTTGTGTTCCAGAGTTGATTAGAGAATGTTAACTATTTGATTCATCCCAAAACTCAGCAAGGTATGAAGCACCAGTGTGAGACAGCAGAAGCAGCAACACAACACCTGTGTTTCCCCATGTCTAAGCTTCAGGTCAGCCAAAACCCTTTAATTGCTTCACCTCTGCTCCTGAAAACAGCAAATGCCTGTGCACCTCCAGCAGCAGTGAGGTGAGCAATGCCCATTGCCCACTCTGTGATGAAACAAAGCTGAAGAACATGAAATAGTTCAATGAAACAAGCCTGAAATGAAACAAACCTGAACAAGAATAAACCTCCAGGTACTTCTCTGCAACATAAACTGGTAAATGGAGATACCACATGAACAGGCTCTAGAGGGCATCTCAGGGTGCCTGGAAGGGTTGGCAAAGTGGGTTTTAGATCAGCAACTGCAGTGAGTTTGAAGAAATAGAAATCTCACACGTACCTTGGTCAGCTCTTGGGCATTTGCCAGGTTGTCCACAGCAATAGCCAAGAACACATTCAGGAGCGTATCTTTTGGGGAGCAGCTAAGGAAAAAACCTTCACACAGCAGATACAGTAAACTGTTCCCCTGCTGCTGCCACTACCCTCCTTTTCCCACTTATAATCATCAGTTATTACACATTGGCCCCTTGCACCACTGCTTTGTCTTCATCTCTAACTCTAACCACCTCCTTCTCCTGGGAGGCAGCTCTGCAGGACAGTGGGTGATGGACACCCATTTATCTCTTTCCCAGCACATACTCCTGATGAGGATACACACAGGGGCTTTACACCACGAGAGGTGCCACTGGTATGAGACCATGTGGTGGTCCTAGAGACACAAGGGACCCTTAATTTAATTCCAGAAAATCTGCACCTCTGGTCCTGCCCATAGACACACACAGAGAGGATTTCACCTTCAGTTTCCCCCTCTTGTTTCAAAGGACAGCCAGGAGAGCTCCTGGAAATCAGTCATTTTAAAGCCAACATTTGCATAATATATGCCTACAGCTATATAAAGGCATAGGGTACCAAGATAAAGTTAAGCTCAGATCACTGTTGCATTTCATACTGGTGGGAGGACCCATCATGACTTATCACACTGAAGTCAATATGACAATTAGGCCTCCACGGACATCCTCTATCCTCAGCGCTGCAGCAGCCCACAGAGCACAGCTACAGAAGAGCCTGTTAAAAGGACACCCAGTCCAAGTTAATGAGTTCTGCTGAGAAACAGGCCATTATCCCTGGCCAAATTGCATGTAGCCCAGCTAAAGAACCACAGTGCTGCCCTAGCTTGGGTACCTCTGCAGAATACCGCATTGTACCACTCAGACATAACATCTGCCTGCACTATTTATTCCTATTTTACTTTGATTTTTCCACTTAATAATTTCAGCTTTCAGGTCCCTTCCAACCCAAACAAGTCTGAGATTCCATGATCTTGCTCTTGCACGTTACCTCATGACAGGAGAGTCACTCCATATCTGTGTAACACTATGATTGCTCCTCTAAATGTGAATGTACATGAGAATGAGGTTGATTTCATGAATACTACCCCAAAGGCTTCAAGAGAGATGCGTCACTGCAGTGTTTGTATTGCCCTGTCCTCACCAGAGCCAAATCCCAGTCAGGGACCAGATTCAGGTTCCAATAAACTGGTCTGAAGGACTGCAGCAGTTTTACACAACTAACCCAGTTATTTCCTACTGGTTTAATGTACCCCCTGTTTTGGACCTGAGTTGGAAGCAGTGCCCAAAGCAAGGCTGCAAGGAAGGCGGGACAGTGGGATGAAGTTGGTGCGCAGAGGGGAGCCAGGCAATGGCTCCATGATGGGGGTTGTGAGCTCTCAGTCTTCTGTCAAACCTGCAGTGAGATACTGGGAAAGCTTGGCCTCGGTGCCCCTCTGCTTTCCATCTCCCAGAAGTATGCCTGGAGGAGGCACCTGAGGTTTCTCTACAAGCAGAAGTGCAAGGCTGATTCACCGGTTGCAATCACCTCTGCTGAGCAGGAGCTTCCCCAGCTCCATGCTCCAGCTAATCCCCATACTCCAGCAGCCTCAAAGACAGCAAGCCAGCTGCAGAGCCATTGCCACACATTGGCATGGCATCAGGAGACTTCCCAGGACAGCCAGGCACTAAAGCTGGCCCAAACAACCAGCTCAAAGCCTCCTTGTTTCCCTCTCAAGAGCTTTTACCAAACATTATTCAGCCAAGACTTCAGAACCACATACTGAAGTCTCCAATTCCCATTGAGATGAGTGTCTCTGGAGCCTGAATGCCTATCAAAACTGGAACCTTTGCTTGTGACAGTGGGAAGCAGGAGTTGTCTTCAATCTTTTAGGATGCATCTGCATCCTGACTGCCAAACCATGCAGGGAATGCAACACAGAGTTTCTCCAGGAAAAGGCCAGGTCATTCATCATGTTTTTCCCATGTCATATAAAATGGAAAAGAGGTTTTTATTGTGCAAAGACAATTCCTCTGGGACAGAGGTTTAAAATATGCCCAGCAATTGCTCCTTCCCCCATTCCAGCAGGACAGCAGTGTGGAAGGACCTCAATCCCAGTGAACCCAGCAGACAAAGGACAAGAAAAAGGGAAAGATGATGCTGAAATTATCGCTTTCCTCTGGCACTGAATCAGAGCTCAATCAAATTTAATTTGCAGAGGTACTCATTTCCCCATTTCCTTTTAACCAGGAGCTGGGAAGAGGAAACTGTCACTTGGGGGCTGGGGCGCAGACTGGAAACTGAGGTACCGCTGCCCATGGTGACACTGTTTGGGTTTTTTTCTCTGTGATGCTTCCAAGAAATTGGAAACATTCCCAAATCTCCTGCTCTGGGAATAAATGTCTCAGTAATAAAACTGCTTTCCTACCCTGGCTGCACACACAAACACACTGAAAATGTTTCCTGTAACATAACTGACCACTGGAAATAGAATACATGAATTTTTTTAACAGATCAGGCTGGTTTGATCCATCTCCCAGCAGACTTGGGTGGTCCGCCCCCAGAAAGGTCCCCTGGTCATCCCTGCAGAGCTTGGGGATTCCCAAACATCCCTCAAACTCCAACCTCTGGTCCAGATTGGATAACCTGGGTAGACCCATGGACCTCTCTGCCCAGCTGAGACAAGTAGAGCTCTCCTGCATGGCAGTTAAGGGCAAGAACAGCAAGAGAAAGGCATTTGTTCCTTTGCATTTCAGGATCCTTGGTAGGTTTGCATAGTTTGGGTTTCTTCCCTCAACAAGATGCATCCATGTATCAACTAAGTGGAACACAGTGAACACAAGCACAGTGTCATTTCCTAGAAAATCAGTCAAATCCTGCTGTAACTCTCATCATACTACTTCCATTAAGTCACTTCAGACAGAGAGGTCTGGCTCCTCACAGACTCTCTGACACTGGAAACACAACGTGAGAGTCTTTTGACTTAGAAAAACAAAGTTTCTGCATCTTTTCCTTGCAATAGCCCCTTGAAAATGTAAATGGATTCCAAGAACCAACTGAGAAGAAAGAGAAGCTGGCACCCACACACCTTTATTTCTCATGAAGAACAATCACAATACCCTGAGCAGCTCTAGGAAAGGAAAGGAGTCCTTCATGTTTAAAAGAGCAGGTTTTGCAAGCAAAACCAACACCACCAGTACCGATTCTCCAGCAAGATTTCATAGAATCATAGAATCACAGAATAGTTGAGGTTGGAAAGGACCTTAAGCTCATCCAGTTCCAACCCCCTGCCATGGGCAGGGACACCTCCCACTAAACCA
>JAOEHY010019553.1:0-12350 GCA_025447955.1 Psilopsiagon aurifrons | reverse complement strand
CTCATAGCAGCCTTCCAATATCTGAAGGGGGCCTATAGGGATGCTGGGGAGAGACTATTCATTAGGGACTGTAGTGAGAGGATAAGAGGTAGTGGGTTCAAACTTGGATGGGGAAGTTTAGATTAGATATGAGGAAGAAATTCTTTACTGTGAGGCTGGTGAGGCACTGGAATGGGTTGCCCAGGAAAGCTGTGAATGCTCCATTGCTGGCAGTGTTCAAGGCCAGGTTGGACATAGCCTTGGGTGACATGGTTTAGTGTGAGGTGTCCCTTCCCATGGCAGGGGCGTTGGAACTAGATGATCTTAAGGTCCTTTCCAACTCTGACTATTCTATGATTCTATGATTCTATGTTTTTATATTTAAAGACAAAATCACTGCTCTTCTTAACTTTCCATATGCTGAATAATTATTTTTTTCCAGGGATATAGAATAAATGAGAATAAAAAAAAAAAAAATACAAGAAATGTATCCCTCTTTTTCAATTTGATTATTTCACTTTGCAGACAAATTTTTTAGGTTTTCTTGTCACAAAAGGAATAGCAAACAAAATAATATAGAAATTGACGACATTTTTAAAGAGGTGAAACTTGAATATATTGCTGAATAAGAGAGTAAATACTGTGTCTATGAAGCTTATATGTAATATACAGGTACGAATGACTTCGAGGAGGGAAAATTGGATGGGAGTGTAAAAACAAAATCCTCTTTGAAAAATGCATGCTAATCCAATGAACAATTTGAAAATGAATGAGTTTGAAGCTCATCTTTATCAGGAGAGATAAAGGAGTAGTCTTGAGCACATCTCCGAATACATTGCATTAATCAGAAAATCACAAGCTATTATGACCTCTTTAGGGAAGGAAAGTGAAGAATATTTTTCTAGATTACAGGTATTTTGATGTTTTATGAGGAAAATATTACTATTATTTTTTTAAATATGTGTGAGTGATAATATGAGCGCAGATGCACTGGATTACTGTAAATGCAGAGTTTATGCTTCAGATGCTTCCATTTTCATGCCTGGCATTCAGTCTGGAGTAAATCATAACTGAAGGGAGTTTGGTGCTCCCAGTATCGCCTAAGCCTCCCTACGTGTCGCAAAGGCAGTACCAACTGCAATACATTTATGTTCTGTTCGCAGCTGTCCTCTGGAAAGCTTCAAAACCAAACCCAGTCTTTGGATCTACTGTGTGACCACCACAGACAGTGCTCTGAAGGAACTGGGGGTTATGGTTCCAGTGTGAAGCCTCTCTTTACGCAGCACCCAACCCACACTGGGTCTAACTCTTCTCTTGTTCATAACTATCTCCGCTTATAAATATCTCCACTTATAGCATTCTCCAGCAAATATTTTTTAAGGGTAACAGACCTATATTGTACATCTCATCTCATCCTCCAGTAAAACTTCCATTTAGTGTCAACATTAGGCAACTGTGTCAACCTTCTTCCTGCAAAGAAGATGATGAATTCTGACTTCAGAGTGAAACTCAGCTCAGTTACAGTCAGTGGCAAAACTCCAACTAACTAAGCGGAATTAGGATTTGGCCCTTGGTGTTCATCTCATCTCTAGCTACCTAAGGACAGAATAAAGCCTGGAAATCCTTGTGTTTACACTTTGCATTTGTCCATCAGACAACTTTCCATCAGCTACTTAGAGCCATCTGGGGGAGGGGAGTTCAGCTCAGGAACTTGAACTGCTGCCATATTCATGCTTGGAAAAACCCAAGGCTTTTGGTGTAGTCCTACACTGAAAAATGAATAAGTAGCTCAGAGAGGTATGGCCATGGGTTTTCATTTTACAAGTCAAAGCATTTCTTAATTTTTGTTATTCCTGCTTGCATTATAGAGTGCACACAATAGAGCAGGTATGCATTCTGTCCATCATTGTCATAAATATGTCATTCCTTTTCTTTTTCTTCTACAAACCCCCTCTTTCCACTGAACCTTCAGTTGATGGCTCAGAAACCCCCTCAGAATGTATGAGGTCAAAACAAGGAGATTGTACAATTCCAGCGTCACTCAGACTTTGCCAGCAGAATCTTGGAAGGGAGATGGAGACACAGGATGATCTTGCCACTGCTCTCTTCTTTTCTGGACTGCAAGGTCATGTACACACCTTTTTTCTCACTTTGTGCATCTGTATGTGGCCTAAAGCTAACCATGTCATGCATATAGAAACATAACTTCAGGGGAGAATCAGAGATTTCAGGTTTTTTCCCGGGAGTTCAGAAACGAGGCTACTAAACGTACCTTTTTGGAATTAGAGGCCCAATTCTTTTGGTCCAGTGAATCAGAGATTAATTCAAATTGTACCCTTGTCAGGATTATTTTGAATGTGATATATTAGTAATGGCAAATAATGTTTTATCTTTAGGATTGATGTTTACATTATCTTTAAGCTCAACTTGTAGGAGTTATTTCTCCTACAATTCCATGAAGTGCCACAGGCATTTCTCTGTAATATGTCTGTAAAACTGAGGTCTAAGTAACATGTTTCTGTCAGGAATAATACATTAGTATGATTCTTAAGTGGTGGTTGCCACTAAGATTAATCTGTTCTCCCAGCTTGTGTCACATTTTAGAAATAGATCCTATATGCAAAGGGTGGGGATTAATAAACACAATCTCTATGTTAAAATTAAATGAAAGAACACATCTCTTACTTCAGGCATCTTTCTGTGTTTATGTCTGGTGGCTGAATACATTCTGAAATGCATTTTGTGCTATTTCAGTAAAATTTTGGGGAAAAAAAACCTAACAAGTTTTTGTATTTTATATATGACTACAATTAGACTGAGTCATGATAACCACTGTAACACAATGGCCATAAATTCACAGATGTTTCAGAGGTCTGCTAACGTTCTCTAGGGAGACTTAAAGTAAGTTTAAAAGAGCCAGAAATCTCTGAATTTGTTTTAATGTGTCTTTAGTGAACTGTTCAGCAAGGGAAAATAAACTTCTCTGTGCAGATAGAGTCTACTTCTCTGTTTTGCTCAACAGGAAAAAAACTGTTTATAGATTATGGAAGTTTGACGTGTATTTTCATTTTTAGTATGACAGCTGATTTTAACATTTCACTGAAATCTTCAGGTGTTGGAATGAAAAATACCATTTGTTTGAATAACTGAAGAATTCTAGCATGACATCGTGGGTAGCTTCAGTCTTTTTGTATGCTATTATATATAATTGTTCAGTTTTCTGATAAGTCTAAGTAAATGAGGTTTTTTTCAAGACTTTATAGTAACAGGTATGCGTAAACGTGAGTGTACAAGAATGATAATTTTTTCAAGAACAAACTGTATTTTTTCAACAGAGGTTTAGATCCTTTCTGATAGTGTTTCTCAGGTACTTACATAAAATTTTTGGTCCTCCTCAATGTTTGTAATCATCTTGTGTATATGTTGTCTTTTAAGTGCTTTCTTTTGAAAGCTGATCTGTCAGGATACTTTGGCAATCTTTATTCAACCATTTGCCATAATTCTGAAATTGTGTCTCCAGAGCAATATGGAGGGGATTGTTTTAATCTCTGCACCTGTCAAATGTTTTCTGTCTATGAACACTGTAGGAAATGACAGATCGCAGATGCACCTAAGTGTGTTGTTTCTCAGAATGGCAATTATCAGGTATTTTGAGAACAAGGCAAGAACGGGACACATATAAAATAGGGATTTCCTGCTTATGGTCTTGGGTTTTTGCAGAGAAGAATATGCCAATACCCCAGGTTATATAAGTGGGAGAAGAGAAAGCAGCCTGACTACATGAAAAGGGAAAAATGGCTATGGGTGGCAGCTGCTGGGTAAAATGTCATGATAGCAGAACCCCTCTGAGCATAGGTCGGTCCCAGAGACTACTGAATGCTGTGCCTCTTCCCTGTTTGGAGATATGCTGTGCTTGAGGTGGTTCACAGATGAGGCTCAGCTCAGTTAATGACAGATAAAAGGCAACTTGAGCATGAATTAACAGAGACCCTACTGCTGCCCAGCCAAATTACCACAAGTGTACGGACGCATTTCGTAGTCATATTTTTTGTGTTCTTTACAGAGCTATCTGCACGTAAAGCACAATTGCTTTTCTGTGACAATAGACAGTGCCCTATCAAAATGATATAGACAGTATTTTATGATATGTAATGCTTTTGGGCCTATGCATTTTTCTTAGAACATTATATTCTTAAATTAAGTTCATAGAGTCATAAAATAGTTAGGGTTGGAAAGGACCTTAAGATCATCTAGTTTCAACCCCTCTGCCATGGGCAGGGACACCTCCCACTGTTGTCTTCCTTCCCTAACTTCGTACTTCTTATATGCTATAGCTTCCATATCTTTAGCTGAAGGCAAAAGCCTAACTGATGTCTTGAAAATATATAATTGCTTCTCTCTATTGTAACTGTACAGGACTAGTTACATCTCACCAGAAAATAGTCTCTCGAATGCTGTGGATATTAGATGCAAATTCTGCTTTATATCAAATGTATACAAAGGGATAAAACAAAGTAACCCAAAACTTTGCTTCAGGGAAAAGTATAAAAACTGTCACTACTTCACTGTATAGGCTATGTCTGTCTGAATGTACAATACCTGACAAAAGACTCATTTTAATTTTGCCTGTACCTCCTCTTTCTTTTTTTTTTTTTTTTGCATTCTGTGGTTCTGTTTCTGCCCAGATCTGAGAGAGTGAAAGCATGTGCATAGAATGTGCAGTATCATCCTCCCTGAGTAGGTATTTTGTGTGCAAGAAGAGTTATACTAGGTCATATCAATGGTCCATTTCCCTCAGTATCTTCACTCCATCAAAGATAGTATACCAATTCCTAATGAGTAAGATCAAAACAAGCCCATATTGACACCTCTTTCTAATACTCTGCCAGCATTCAGTGTCTTCATCGCAGCAACTTCCAGGGCACGATGTTGTTTATTATACCTAACGAGGTTTTCCGTGAGCTTGCCAAATTTATCCTTTAATTCTCGTAAGCTTTGCGCATCCCACAAAATCCTTTGACAAGGATTTATACATATCTACTACACAGTCTGTGACAAACCGCTTGCTTTTGTTTGTTGTGAACTTGGTTCCTACTAGCTTAATTTGATTCCTGCTAGAATCTCTTCCACAGAAGAGACAGTGAGCACCAATCCCTGTCTCCAGTCTTTTCATGACATTTATGATTTGGGTAGATTCTTTTCACATTTCCCAGAGTAATTTCTATTCCTGGCTGAAGAGGTGTACCTTAGACATTTATTTCTTCCATAGAATTCTCTAGCAACAATATCCCTTTTTGACCTTATCTAAACTTTTTCCAGTTCTGCCATTTCCTTTCTCAGATAAAGGGATGAAAACTTCATCCAGTATTCAGGGTACAGCAACCACAAATTTGCATAAAGTCATAGTGATGTGTTCATCTATTCCCTTGCTAATAATTCCAAATATTGTATTGCCTTTTTTTGCCTGTTGCTGAGCACTGAGCTGTTTTCATGTTCTGCCGTGGTCTCAGGATCTCACTTCTGGCTGACAATGATTAGTACAGAGTCTTTCATTTTATGTGTGAAGCTAGGACTGTTGTTTGACGTGTGCACCACTTATGTACATGAATACATGTAAGCTTTTAAAAGCTCAGTCCCCTGTAGATATCCTGTGTATTTGTGTATTTGTCTATATTATTAAAATAAATTGAGTTTGGAGTTGGATACTTTTCATCTCATTTATCCATCACCTGACGATAGTGAAAATGAAAACTTCAAGTAGTTAGGATTGACTGGACATTCTCTAAAATGCATGCCTCAGCTGGCTAGGAAAAAGGTACTAACCTGCATCTAAATGAGGAAGAAGATCAAGCTCAGGTCATCACTAGTGGGGTAAACAAGTTAGCTAACAATGAACTGTTCTGAGCCACCTGTCTGCATCTTGGCAGATCTATTGTCAGAGTATCTTTTTTAAGTCTCTATTGGTTGCTATGCAATAACGTGGCCAGCCTTGGCTGGATGTTTTTTATATATTTGGAAAGAAGAACAAGAAAGTGAATCTGAATAGTTTCTAGAATTCATGTATCTGTCCTCCAATGTGAATGCATTGGTTTCTCCAGCTTATGCTCCCTTTTCTGTGTTCGAAGGATACACGGTTGTTTTCCACAACCTGTTAACGTTTACAAGTAGGAATGAAAATCCTCACCTTGATTCCTGGACTTTCTGTAAATCAAAGTCAAGGCACTCTACTGGGCTGTGCACTGGGAAGGAATCTCACCCTGGCTGTGTTAAGTGCAGTAATGACTGCGCCGCTGGGAGCCAGCAGCAGCTTCCACTGTGTCCTCTTCTCTCTTTCAGTGGCTTAACTACATAATTTTGGGGCCAGTGCTGATCTGTGTGCCTCATTGTGACACTCCTCCCCGCCCCGGATTCTTCTCTGAAAGCCCAGCATCATCATATCTAACATCCTTTTGCGAAGCCTACCTTAACTGCTTTTTAAACTCTGAAAGCAAAGAAGTGCAAGCTGAAGACATTTTAAAGCCTCCTTGTAACGTCAGACTCATGTAGTTGTGGTTAAGCAGGAGTATTTTTGCTGACTTTTGGTATCTCATGAATCATTTGAATAGCTAATAATGGACAATCTGTATTCTGTAGGTTGCTCACACAGATTTATTCTTTTGTAATTCTTAGGGATGAGCCATGAACTCTGCTAGTACAAAATGTGTCTCGTGCATGTAGACAATAAAGGAGCCAAAAAACTTCAGACAACTCATTCATTCAAATTTCCAGGAATCAAAAATAAGGAGAAGCCTTTTCATCATGCATGAAAAAAACTTTATAAGCATCCATATCACACCCACTTGATTGTCTTTTCTTTGTACTTGTTTTCTTGAGTGAGTGCCACTACTCCAGCTGTGAAGTGGATGGGTTCATCATTTGAAACAATACGTAATGTGAACCTCCAAATCATAAACACATCAGCTGCACAAGCAGAAAAGTAGTCAAATACTTGTTTGCACAAAGGTATTTCCAGTTAGGGTGAGAATACGGTATGGTCTTTAAAAGATAGTGAACTAACGGCTGTGCTATTGCATACCAACATGAGCTGAGCTTCTCCTTTCTAGCATGCTCGTACCAGGTAGGAGGAATGAAGTGAAGGCTTTTGAGGACATCTCACCGAGGACAGAAGGCAGTATGGAACCCCACTGAGATTTCTGTGCGGTATTACAGAGAATCTGGTGATAACATCCCTAGCTCAAATTCCAGGTTTCCAACCCTGTCAGTTATTTCAGGAGTTCTTTACAGACTCTTATCAGCATCAAAAGGGCCCCAAAATGTCCTTAAGCCATTTAGTTCCCAGTTTATCAGTTGTGTGCCATACTGTGTTTCTGGAAGCAAAGCACTAAAAGTTACCCTTAAGTAGCTCTTTTGTGAGGCATGCTCAGCACCGCAATTGGAGGTGTTTTAATACAGGTAAAAAGAATGAAAATTAAGACATAATTAAATTATAACTAAGTAGCTTTACTAGGCAGTATAATTGTTTAAAAAATCTGAACAATTTGTATTTAGACAGGTGCTTGAAGAGTTTAGTCAAAACAGGAGAAACCATGTTGTGTGCACTTACAGACCCGTTTAGTGCCCTTTAGTATATCCTGGCCACAGAACTCCCTCCCAAGGAAGTAAAGGCCCTGGGAGCTACTGCTTCAGTTTCTTCAAAATGTTCTTAGTGTCATTTCCACATGAAATAAACAGCTTCGTCAAACTGATAACAGCAAGAACCTGTTCCAAATATAATTCTTTATATCATATAATTGTACTCCTTCCTAGCTGATACAGTACAGTTCTTACTAAGCCTGTGTTCATTGCGTCTTTCATTGAGGTCTACAGAAGTCTGTCTTACACCTCCATGGGCAGCCATCCTCAGTGAAAGAGTGAAACATGATTAACTTCTGACAGTGTCATTAAGCTGAAACAATTGTTTTATAAACACAGAGGTTGTCTGATTTTGTGGTTTTAGATTCACAATAATCTCTAATATTTGTTTTCTAAATGTTATATGTAGATCAATTTATTTTAGATATTTTATGAAAGTACCGCCAAGACTGTACTGCCTGTAGATACTTGCGTGATCGTCTTAATTCTGAATGCCATGAACACTATGAAAACAGGTTTCATCCGCAATAGCATCATTTTAACTACACTAAAAATGACATAATCATAGATTACTGACAGTTTCAATGTCATTTAACTGTGGAAAAGCATCTTCTACAGACAACTGGATTTTTATCACTAAACACCAAGCAACCTTTCGTTAGAGTTGCCTTGATAATTATGATTTATAACAAAGGTGTAGCTATCTCTCCTTAACCATGCAAGTTAAATCACAGTGCACATCTTACACCAGTGATGTCATTCTCTTTTTTAGAGCAGGTTATTCATGGTTTTATAATTCAGAAGATCCTACCTCTGTGCTGTTTATAGAGCTATTCCTTTATGTGCTTCTAATAGTTAGCTAGATGATGCTGGTTTCAGGATCATTTACATAAACAAACTTCTCCACTGGATTATCATCTTGTGTTTTCCCTGCAGTGCTGCAGAGAAGCATACAAAACATGACGGGCTTCCTCTTAAGTGTGCACTTCATTTAAATTGCATCAGTTAAGAAAACAGCAACATAATAGTTGATGTAGGCTGTGGATATTCTCTTAGTATTGATCTTAGTGCTGTCGCTGGAATTTTTAGTAAATTTGAAAAGTAGTATGGTGATTAAAATCCCCCAAAACACAGCCCCCAAGCTAACTTGCTATAGTCTATCTCTCAGTGGCCTCCATCTTCTCCTTGGGTCATCATAGTCCCTTGTTTGCAATCAGGAATGTGTCTCCAAGTTTCTGCTGCTGTTTCAGCAGTCAGTGATAGCATAATCCATTGATCTTCCTTATCTTTACTTTCAGTTGTCCAGTTCAGAATGAAAAATGACTGGAAATTATAAAAACAAATAAACAATCTTGATTTTTCTTTTTCTCCTTATTTCTCTAGTATGGTTCAAGGAATTTCCTGATGTGCTCTTCCAGTGTTTTTGTATCAATAGCATCTCTGTCTGAGGATACACTGATATTGATACTAACCTGTTTCTTATCAGGCAGAGAAGGTAGAAGTTTGTAATTCTCAGCTGATCCAAGTGCTAGATCTTGGTTTTATTTTATATCCTTTTGTTCTTATAAACACATTATGGGAAGATTTTTTTTGCCTTTGACCTGTATTTTGCCATTTTAAATGTTCATTTAAACATATTGAGGAGAGGTACAGCTGGCATTTGGTGAACTGACTCTTCGTAGCATGATTTTTAACAAAAAGAAATTTAATCTGCAAACTCCTTTTCTTCCCTTGGAAGGAATCAGCATCTTTTATGTGTGCAGGAGTATTAGTCAAGTGCCCTTAGCACAAGAGTAAGTACCCTTTAATCTCCTACCCAGGAGTGGATTCTTGATGTCAGAAGTGTGCTTCAGGTATTGGTCACTGAATTTCAACTTTGAGATTACAGAAAAGAAAGCTCTTCATTAATGGATCAGGTGAGACCATGAAATTTATCCCGACTCAATTTTGTACTTGAACAACATCATGGAAGGTTTCTTATGGAAGTTAATTTGGTCTAAAAATTTCAGACTCAGACAGACAACCAAAGCTATTCCAGCTGTAAGTGAAAAGATATCCATGAAGTAACACTTCTTATAGAACAGGATGTACCTGATCTATATGATGACATAGCTTTTAACAGTCTTTTGGCAGGAAAAAAAAACCTCCCTTTTTTAACATGAATGAATTTATCACCTCGTAGTTTTCTTAGTTTAGGTCAGATTTCAAATCCCTTAAACTTAGCCTGGCTATTTTATTACCAGTCTTCTCAAACTTGGAGTAGTGATAATTCCAATCTATGATTTGAATATATTGATGCATGGTTTACCTGTAAGTGCCATCCATGTTAGGAAATTCCTTATGTGCTGCGCCTGAGTACACTGAAGAGGTAAATAGCTGAAGATTGAAGTGGAGAAGTTAAGTTCAGAGTGGGAGTGTGGAGAACAATGATTCTTTCTCCCCTTCACTCTGGGACAGTGTATAGCAGCTGAGGGTCCAGTCCATTAACTTCTATGTCAAATAGCCTCCAGAAGCTTTATTTCATAACACGCTGAAGTAGCAAAGAACCATCTCTTGATTTACAATGTTATTCAACAGATATGCATTTCAAGGTTACATTAAAATGAATTTATTAGTGAAATTAGTGTTCTGAAATGGGAGTCGATGAGGTACAGCCTGCCAGTGAGTTGGCTTAATATCAAACAGCGTAATTTTTCTAGGTCACATAAACAGTTAAGCTGTCAGCATCCAAACCAATGTATGTACAGTTAGCCACTTTCAGCCTCTTTGAACAGTGTTTGTGCATAAATCGTATGTCTTAGAATAAACAGTTGTGTAACTGGGATTTTAATTTTTATTGCAGATTGAAACACCAGCAGTTGCAGGCAATGCTCCTCATTTGGATTATTTGAATTTCTTTCTGGCCATCTGAAAAAGTTATTCTGGGTAAAAATGTAGTATTGGAGCATTCAGCTGCTCAAAGCTGCAAGAAAATGCCAAGTACCTCACTGTGGTTTTAAATGTTTTGTAAAATATTTTCTTAGCACATACACATTATTATTGCCTATTCATGCAAAATATTTGGAAACCAGATTGAAAAGGCGAAAGTGTTTTGCTGGAGCCTATTGAATTATTAATGATAGTTGCTGATATGTTGATGTGTAATTTCACTCGGAGGTTAATGTCCTTTTTCCAATTTGTATTACAAGACAAATTTGTATTGCAAGACAACAAGGAATTAACTTTGTGAAAGTTAATTTCTGATTTTGCTTTATCATAGGCTTTGCCTCCTGATGTCTAGAAAATTGCCCATTAAAAAGTCTAGGGGACATAAAGGAAGGTTTTCTACTTAAATGCAGAATCTAAGTTACTTTATTTCTAGTGATAGCAAATTTAAAAAAATTAACCAAGTTGCTTTTTAAAGAATCTGTGTACTTTATAAGACTTCCTACAGAAACTGACCTGTTCTAGGGGAAATGAAAGCAAGACCTCTCTTGATTAATTCTGCTTTCATCTGGCCCTTCCATTTGGAGAAGTTGTGTTACTTTAAGAACCTGATTTCTGGCTCACGTATTTTCCTACATGTAGCGATTTCTTAAACTTCTCTAAATCAAAATGGACCCTAGCAGTAGATATAGAATTTAGCAGTCCCGTCCTGTCATGTTTTTTAGGATCTGCTAGTGTTTAAAGTTCAGCTAATGCTTGAACTTACAATCAAAAGTGGTGAAGGAGAAAAAAAACTTATCTTTTATTCAGAATATGCTCACTTTGCATAATATGGTTTATAAGAAAGTTATCCGTGCATTCAGTAATTTTCCATTCTGATTTATACCAATATCTTATTTACACAAATACAGGCTTTTTGAAGAGAAATGGGGAAAAGGGAGAAAATGGTAAAATAAATAGTATAACTGTGGGTGCTATCTGGTGGAATTAGACTTAAATTGCATCTTTTTTTCTTTTTTTTATTCATAAAAATATCACTAAAATGTAAAATTCAACTTTCTTTTAAAAATAGCCTATATTTAAATATTCTTCCCCCTTCTTCAAAAACATTGTTCCTTCTTCTATATTGTACTTTGTTTTAATTCATCAGCTGGCCAGACTTTGTTCGTATATTTGGTTATGAATGTACATTTTGCAATATTAGGGGATTGGGAGTCTGATCAACCTAGATAAATATTTTCATGCATGTCCCAACTTTTATCCAGTTATAAGTTATGAAAATAAAGAAGGCAACTTCATAATCCATGGGATAACTAAATCTTGCTTAACCTTGCTCTTTGGGTAGGAGAAGCTGTCTATATCCTAATCTGAAAGGTACTTAGGTGATAACTCTTGGCTGTAGAAATTGTAGTAGAAATTACACTCTACATTTGGAATGAAAAACTGAAGGTTTGTGGTTCTTTTTTGCTCAGGCTGATGATTTAGTAAGTTTCTGAATCTCAAAAATATGGTTTCTTTAGTGGCCATGAGGCACAGAAGATCTGGCCTTTGCAGTGGCAGTAACAGTCATTGTGGTGTACAAGTCTGTGGCTGTAGTTCCGGCTTCAGCACTGTATTTCTGTGTATAGAATCATAGAATAGTTAGGGTTGGAAAGGACCTTGAGATCATCTAGTTCCAATTCCCTGGCCACGGGCAGGGACGCCTCACACTAAACCATGCCGCCTAAGGCTCTGTCCAACCTGGCCTTGAACACCGCCAGGGATGCAGCATTCACAACTTCCCTGGGCAACCCATTCCAGTGCCTCACCACCCT
>JAOEHY010019552.1:11080-21571 GCA_025447955.1 Psilopsiagon aurifrons | reverse complement strand
ATTTTTCAAATATGATGGACAGTGTCTTAGCAACTTCATTTGCCAGCTCCTTCAGGACCCATGGATGGATTTCATCAAGTCCCATGGACTTGTATATGTTCAGGTTTCTAAGTGCCTGTTGCCTTTAAAGGTTTATAACAGCTTGTTTTCTCTTAAGGTTTCAATGAATCAGACTTTTTGCCAGAAAGATAATGCTAATTTGGGAAGCCTTTGTGATATATACTTTATTTGTAACTGTATTATAAGCTGGTCTTAAATGTAAAGTTTAGGAGGATATGGAACTGTATAATCTTCATCCTAGGATTGAAAATCATCTTCATAAATTTGATTGGTAAAAAAAAAAGATTTTTTAGATACAGTTATCACCTAGATCCATCTGAAGATTAGAATCATCCTTTTAAATTAGCATAGAAGTTGTCTGAAAACTTAGGGTATTTAGCATAGGTATGGCATGTTATAGTTACCTGAAATACTAAGCAAGCTTGTACATTCAGATCCATCTTGGGTGTCATCTCAGTGTTTAGCTGCAAAGCAGCAAAAGGTAATTTTTTTGTCACCTCTGGAGGTCCTTGACTAGATGAAAATGTATATACTTTCTTTAGATAAAAATGCGAAATAATTTTTTGACAGCTGCTTCGAATTATGCTGAACTTAATGAGTTTTAAACCCCAAACCAACCCAACACCAACCAAGTTTCCCCACCAGTCACTCCCTCCAAAAAGCTCTTGACCAAAGAAACCCGCCGGTTTTTTTAATGATACTGAATACCAAAATAGAAGGAAACAGATAATTTTTCCCTTTAGTATCTCCTTAGTTTCATCTTACTTTCTACTTTCAGTTTATCATAGTGATCTCATATCGAGACTTGTCTGAGAGCTAATTGTTTGCATGCAATTGGAAATCTCAACAGAAATACAGGTGGTGTTAAACAAAATTACCAATAGCATCTGATTACTCTTCTAGCATGTCTAGATTGAAAAAATGTTGTTGAACGGATGCCTATGATTTCATACAGGCTTGGGCTTGAGGAAAGGGGAATAGTTAGACACAGTCTCCTAGTTCAGACCCAAATGCTCACTCCAGTCATTGCGTAATTAAATTTTAACACCATAGTTCTGAAAGAAGCCGTCCATGTCTGTGAACATGCAGTTTCATCTGTGCCTGTAGCATTGTTTTTCCTCTTAAAGGTAATTTGTTATGAATAAATGCTAACTGCTTCAGTTTCAGAAAATCGGTATCATTGTTGTTTATTACTCAGCACTTAATTTATCTGCTCTTTTTGTTTTCTGAATTAATTTATTTTTGGTAGATATGTTGCTTCTTTTAAACACAGAATTGTGCAAAGGCCTATATAACTCCTGTCACTCACTTACATGTAAATGTGGACAAAACCCCAGTGCTATTGCCACTGTTTACCAGTATGTGGTATGGTTAGCTAGATGGACTGATGTAAGTTTGGTCTGTCATAGCGCAGATTGCAGTATGTCAGTGTTGTTTACAGGAATTTGTAGGCTGTGTTCTGCTGTTCTCTTTTGAGAAAATGTGTTCATTAAAATTGTTGAGTCTGATACTATGTAGTTTTGCTGATGCAGCACATTATCTGCATGTCTAAATATTTGGACTTGTCCATGAGGGACACTGTTAATTGGAAACACTTACGCAGTTCATGACCTTCTGTTGACCACCAAGACAAACTGTTACACCATAAGAAACCACTTTGTTATTAAATTTTTGTTGCTTCTCTGCACTTGTGTAGTTTTGTGCTGTTCTGTGTTCTCCCTTTTCCCTATGCAAATTTAATAACTTTAAAAAAAAGTTAATTATATATAGCCATGTTTTGGTATTGGTAAATGATATGGAAATAAAATAGTGGTTACTTTAAACTGTTTCTTTTCAGTGTAGGAAAGCTAGAAATTAATATGAAGGAAATTGCTTTTTCTAATACACCTCATAAATACTGTTAATGGTAATCTTTAGAACACTATAGAACAGGGCTACCTGGAAAGTACCGAAAGTAAAGTTCAGAAGGAAGATAAACTGTAGGAACTCTGTGTATTTACTTGCAGTTGTATAGAGTATGTGTGCTTGTTAGATGAGTCAAAAGAGGGTGAAAATGCCTTGCAAATTTCAGTGCCCTGACAGAGTTTAATGAAACAATTTTATCCCTGTATCCTCCAGGAGTCAGTTAAAGCATCATTAAAGGCAACTCATGGTAACTATTGGTTAATGCTAATTGTTAAAATAGGAATGACACAACCATTTTACTTTGTAAGGCTGTATTTTAGTTTAACTTTTGAACTACTTCATCCAAAACTTAAAATTTAACAGTCTTTATGAAAAATACAGAGATGTCTGCCCCCTGTGCTCTATTGCTTGTTCCTCAGAGATTGTTTCGTTATTGTGTCTACTTCTCCTTTCTTCAAATCAATTAACAGAGCTTTCGGATATTTTGGAGGTAAAGTCTGGATGTATCCACCTTCCATTATGGGAAGAGGTAAGGAATCTCCATTACAAGTACAGAGCTTGATTTCAGTTTTTAGACCAAGAGCATCTTTAATATCCTACAGAAATGTACACGTAAGTGACATGGGCATACCCCACCCCTGACAAATAAAAAGTTATTTCCTATTTCTCTCCTCCCCAACATTAATTTCGTATGTGACTGGAAACTGGAAAGCTGATGCTGTATCTGTGAAGTTGTATCCATGTTATGAAAGACTTTTCGAGAGAGTAGAGGTTAATGAGTCATACTCTGCCAGAGGCCAGTAACAACTGCAGTGGTGTGGTGATCTGTCTTGAGACCTCTCCTGTCTTGATGGCTGCCTAAGGAGGTGGTGTTTCCATCTCCAGTAGCTTTCAATATTTGATTGGATAAAACCCTAAGCAGTCTAGTTTGTGCTCATAGTAGATGCTTCTTGGAGCAGGAGGTTGGACTGGAGACCTCCGAAGTTCCTTTCAATCTGTATTATTCTACTGTGCTATGATCATGTCTTTGTCAGTGATCCTACTCCTCCCTGGAGGTCTGAATAATTCTTTGTCATGAGATGGAAGCTTGAATTTTAGATAAGGCTTAAACTCATTCTGTACATGGGCAAAATGTCCTCCCTCCCATAAAGGTTGAAAAAAGAGAACAGCTATCTATCTGAAGTTCTTGGATAAAAATATGTACAGAGGCACAAACATGACATTTTCCTTAGGAAGCCTCTTTGAAATATACTGCAAGATTGCAAACATGCACCATGGAATGTTTCATTTATATTTCCTAAAAAAAACCCCAGCCAAATACTGTTTTAACATTCAGTTATATTTCACTGATACTGTTGTTTTCTGTCACAAGAACATCAGATTGTTTTGTAGCATGGCAATTTTGAAGGAGAAATCTGATTAAAATCCGAAGTAAAACTCAATCCCAAACTTTCTCAGAAGGGAGTAAACACTTGGCTTTCCTTTCTCAAGGACAGAAATAGAATCAGAAAAAGCTGGCAGACACATTTTGCAGTATCTTTTCTGTGTTAAACACTGCAGGCTTTAACAGAATATGTTGTTTTTCTTCTGAAGTGAAATGCTGTGTATTTTATTTAACAGCAGCAAGTTGTTAAATACACAGGAAACGGGAGTTTTGCTATAAACTTCCATGATTCAAATACTTAATTCAGAATTGCAAGCTTCAAATAAGTGTTTTCTTGCAAAATAATGTTCAGTGAAATATTTCCATAGCAAGCCAACTATTTCCAGACGTGAGCAGCACTAGAAGTAGATTGCTCCAAGACATGTTGCCATGATTGTTGTGTGTCATAAAAACAATACAAATTTGGAACTCAAACTGCCTTAAGGGCGAGAATTTTGTAATAATTTCTACAACTTTCTGACATTTCATTTTACATGCGGATTTTTTTCCAGTTTTATGTCCATGCTTTTTTGTTTTCCTAGCAATCTTTTTAGGTTAAATACTTCCAAGTAAAATGTATTTGAATCACTTGGTTGTCTTTCCTTAACATCTGTAGTTGATTATGTACAATTCTGCAGTAATACTCCCATACTGAGATTTGTAGTGTTCTGAGGAGATAGTTGCATGTTATAAAAGCAAATGCTGTGAAGCGAGTAAAAGGTTCTTTGGCTTCGTATTTTTTCACATTTGGCTGCAGGATTACCTTTCACCTTTAGTCAACACCCAGCTAATTATGCAGAAGACAGGAAACATAATTCCTGCCTTAAGAGTAAAAAGTCTTTAGAGTTACTATTTGCTACAAGAACAATAGCAATTATAGTACAGCTATGGTACTGTAGTCAGTTTTCTAAAGGGAGTATTTGCAAACACGAGTGGTTTTAATATGTAGTATAGCATATGAGTTTGTAGGTTTCAGCAATAGTACTTATTTGAATAAATAAAAAAATATAAGTAGTGTCTATACTTAAAAGTAATGTATTAACTTCATCAGAAATATCTTCTGAGACATCAAAAATATCTGTTCCTCATGTTTGTGAGAGTGATGCTTTGAAATGCGTTACTGAAGCCCTCAAGGTACTTTTCCAAAATAATAGCTATTACTGTGATACAGTTTTGGATGGGGGTTAAATTTCTCATTTCTAGTGAAACTTTACCTTTTTTCATATGCAGGAACAACTCTGTGAAAGTAAATGGGAATAATTTCCAATAAATAAGGAAATAGCATTTGCTTAAGCATACAGCAATTACAGTCCTAATTTTCTTTTTGGTTGTTAAACCTTTAATCTTCTGTGTATATTTTTCTTTCAACAAAGCATTGATTTTAAGAAATTGAGTCAGTTTTGTTGGTAATGTGGGATGCGTGTTCCATCAAATCCTAGAGGAAAAAAAACTTACAGGTCAGTTCTTGATTCTAGACAATACATCCTGCCGGTGGTTTTTGAAGTAGTTTTGTCTTTCCTGTATAACACCAAGACTTGAAAGAAGTAACTGGTGAGTGCCTTTAAAGACTGCTTTTTCATGACTAGTTAATGGAATATTCCAAAACATTATACTAAAGGTACGTATTTCATGCTATAATCTTAGAGCCTTAACAGACAGATACATACCACATGAAGGGACAAACAAAATATAGTAGACACATTCTCGTAAGAAGACTTTTTAAGATTTCAGAGAATATTAAAACATAATCTGACACACACACTTTTGCTTTATTTAATCCTAAATGCCTATGAAAAGCAGTAAGTGAAACCATCCAAACAAAATATATGAGTAGGGGATGGGAAGGAAGGAAATGTGTCTGAATTCTATAGCAACTGACGAATAGGAAGGTGAAGAGATGCTGAAACAGACAGGACTGAGAAATGAAGGCAAGACTATAACCACCTGCCTCTTGAAGGATATAAATCATATGAAATCAGTTGTTTATAGCATGAATCGAAGTCTTAGTTTTAAGGTTATTCAAATAGAGCCCTTTCCATAGATGATTTATGTTACACTGCTATTTTGGAAAGGTATTCCAAAGTTATTCACTCTCTAATGATAAGAAACCTTCAAATTTCCTTCTCTGGTTATGTTTTGTTATTTTTGGCTTCTTTGTCTTTCTGACTGCAGTGTATGGAAGGAGTGACTGTACAGCCCCATAGCACCATTATTATTTTCATCTTTTCATGGGGTAAATCTCCATTCCTTAAGCATTCAAAAAGCCTTACTCTGGAAATGTTAACTTTTTCTGCAGGTGATCGGAAAGTGTATTCTGTATGAACTTTTAGCATTGCTTTGTTGAATTTCTATCTTATACACTTCAAAAGCAATAATCAGGCTATCAATGATGGCATTTAAGTATCCTGATATTTAGATTAACATCAGTTAAGAAGAGAGTTCAATTTTCTTTGCTACTTCTTTCAGCTTCTTTCTGTCTCCGGTGCTGGATCTGTTATGGTTAATAACTTCATACTTGTAGTGTTTCTTTGTATGTATAGCAAATTAATGTGGAAAAAGAGGTAGAATAGCCAATATGGTTCTAAAAAGCATTGAATAAGAGAGTGTTTGTATAAATGAGATGGACTTTGCATTTTGTCTCTGTACATACTGATGTGTGACTGATGGAAAAGGTAACCATTGAATGAAGATCGTTGTTAGCTACTAATTAATTAATTCAGGAATAGAAAGAATAAAGATGTGCAATCAACAACTAAGAAGCTCTGATAAATTTATGCAGTGTATGTGTTTCCTCCTTAAGTGGATTTTGTGACACCCCTCCCCCCCATCCTCCCTGCCCAAATCTTTACAATAGAGAGCTTCACTTAATATGTTATTACTTATGTTGCTGATTCAATGCTAAATGTAGATGATTTGGGAGTGCATCTCATTCTAACATGTATCTGGAATATACCGCCCAGAAAGTAGTGAATTTCGCCTTAAATTTCTGACCTGATTTCTGTTTTCATAAGTTTAGTTGTGGGCATAAATCTGATATTGTATGTAGGCAGAAAGATGCCTGTGAGTATTTCAAGACAATTGCAGTCATTCTTAAGTATTACTGCTAATAGGTGCTGTTTCCTATCAGGGGTTACTGGTGTTAGCTTAATATGACAGGCATCAACAGAGAGTTTGACACTTAGCTGTACCTTTTTCAGGCTTTCTAGAAACTTGGACAAGAACAATTTTAAGCTGAGTAACCTTCTGAAGCCCTTATTAACACCTGTGGATCCTGAAGTTATTACTATTAATAATTAACTCTTGTGTATTTTAGTACATTATTAATTTGCATATACACAGTGCTTGCCTGAGTACTTCCTGTGTTGAACATTGAGCTAAGTGTGAATTTTTTATCTTGTGATGGCAGAAGGGGCTGGAAGTAGACATGTAATCTTTCTTTAAAAACCAATGAAAACAGACGCTCTTGGGAGGAAAAAAGCCCACAGTCCATAAGATGAAGTGTGAACCAAGTGAGCAGTTGCATCTGAACAGATAACTTTAAGTTTATTAAATAAAAAGTTGCTGTAAAAAACAGAAGTCTTTCACAACTTGTATGAAATGGAAATAAAAATAGGATACTTAGTTGACATTATGAAGAATTGCTTGACGTAAGTGCCTAAAGAAATGGAAGAGGAAAATAAATGCTTTTTTCATTAACAAGCATCCAGATAATAGAAGGCATTGCTCAAGTAACCGGTTTGGAGCAAGAATCATCCTATTTCTAAGGATAGTTGCATAGAAATTTTAAATCTAGTGAATAGTCAGATACATGAATACGTTGTGCAAGGATCTGCCTTTCCATGATTGAAACATAAAGTAAAATATGATTGGACTTTCACTGATTTCTATATGCACATACTAGTTCTTTTTAGGCAGTAATAGCCTATCATGTTAAAATGATGAGAATTTCTAGAACCTTGTTATAGCAGAAAAAAACTGACAGTCTTTTAATTTGATTTATTGAAATGCATCCTCCTTTTTTCACAGTAAAATTAAAAAAGAAGTGTTGTACATTAATCCAAATATTTGTTGTTCACATTGGTTTAACCTGAATCTCTGCAGTAAAATCTATTGCCATGATAGCTTGTCACAAAGCATATTTGATCTCATCACTCTTTTCGATAAGCACTCTGTATAAGAAGGTAGGTGTTTTTTAAAATAAATTATATTTTCAATGTGTTTTATATTATTTCACCTGGATGCAGCTTTGTTGTTTTATAGAAATGTAGAATGGTTACGGTTGGAAAGGACCTCAAGATCATCTAGTTCCAACCCACCTGCCATGGGCAGGGACACCTCGCACTAAAGATGTCGCCAAAGGCCCTGTCCAACCTGGCCTTGAACAGTGCCAGGAATGGAGCATCTACCACTTCCCTGGGCAACCCATTCCAGTGCCTCACCACCCTCACAGTAAAGAACTTCTTCCTTATACCCAATCTAAACTTCCCCTCTTTAAGTTTTAACCCATTACCCCTTGTCCTATCACTACAGTCCCTAATGGATAGTCGCTCTCCAGCATCCCTATAGGCCCCCTTCAGATATTGGAAGGCTGCTATGGGTCTCCGCACAGCCTTCTCTTCTCCAGGCTCAACAGCTCCAACTTTCTCAGCCTGTCTTCATACAGGAGGTGCTCCAGCCCCCTTGTCATCCTCATGGCCCCCCTCTGGACTTGCTCCAAGAGCTCCATGTCCTTCTTATGGTGAGGACACCAGAACTGCACACAGTACTCCAAGTGAGGTCTCACAAGAGCAGAGTAGAGGGGCAGGATCACCTCCGTCAACCTGCTGGTCACGCTCCTTTTGACGCATCCCAGGATACGGTTGGCTTTCTGGGCTGCAAGAGCACACTTCTGGGTCATGTTGAGTTTCTTGTCAACTAACGCCCTCAAGCCCTTCCCTGCAGGGCTGCTCTGAATCTCTTCTCTGCCCAACCTGTAGCTTTGCCTAGGTTTGCCTCGACCCAGGTGTAGGACCTTGCAGTTGGCCTTGTTGAACTTCATGAGACTTCACCTCTCAGACATTTCCAGGTTTGTCTGAGTGGCATCCCTTCCTCCCAGCGTATCAACTGAACCACACAGCTTGGTGTCGTCGTCAAACTTAATGAGGGCGTACTCAATTCCACTGTCCATATCACTAACAAAGATGTTGAACAGGATCAGTCTCAACACTGACCCGTGAGGGACACCACTCATTATCAGTCTCTGCTTGGACACTGAGCCATCAATGAGATGCAATAGTTAGGTCCAACCCTAACCATTCTGTGATTCTATTTGTAATTCTTCTTACACATAGGTTCTATGTGTCTATGCTGTCTTGTATGATGAAATTTAAATATGTATGTTAATGTATTAATTAATTTTGAGTAGCATAGCAAAGCCTTTGGGAAAGGATGCTGTTTGGGTGTGGTGTTGTTTCTTGGTTGGGATCCCCCCCCCCCGCCGATTTGAGCTTGAATCTAGTTTAAATTTTCCAAGCTGATGTTACTCACCTTGAATCCTGATTGGTGCATGAACTCTGGCTATAAGGAAAAATGACGGTCAAAATCTGGGGTTTTATTAGTTGTGAAATCCACTGAACTTGCTGTAATTCCCATTAAATTTTCTGACAGTGATATTGTGTGAAGATTAATCAGTTAATGTTTATAGTCATTAATTTAGACTTGCCTACCTCCTCAGGCTGAGTACAACTACTTCTGTTATGTGAATCTTGTATGTTTTCGTGCTCTACTCTAATTTTAACCTGAACGCATTTAAATTCTTATGTGCATTAGTTAATTCAGGAGCCTACAGTAATTTTTCTTTAAAAATAATCTGATGATGATTTTAGATTGTGTTTCAGTCTTTTTGAAACATTCATAGGCAAGTTCTGCCTTTGAGACAGCCATCCATGAACTCTGCCATGATTCTCTTGAACCAATCTAGGTTTTACCTTCTGTTGTCATTTCCAGTTATTCTGAATATCTTATGCGATTGTTTGGAGACAGCCGTATTGCAACATTTTCCTCTGGCCATAGTGAATGTCTCACTCTTCAGTTGTCAATAATCTGCGCATCTGCCAAATCAAGTGCATAATTTTTATTCCAACTGACATAGATGAATGCTTCTGAGCTTGCAAACCTTTAAAGGCAGACGGATTCAATACCAAGATTCGTGTAGTGCTTAACAATAAAATGATGAAACCTTGCCAATTCATCAAGCCTGTGATTCAGCAGTCACACTCCATGACTGTAGTTGGCACATTTATCTCCAGAAACTGAAGATCCACTGAGAAGAGCACAATGAAAGCTGTGAAGTTACATGAAATTGTTTGTATTCCTTCTTCAAGAAACAACCCACTTCTGTATGTTCTTATGTACTCAAAATCAAAACAAATGAGTCCTGCTGGTAATCAGTGGGCTGTTCTGAGTACCTTTTGGCAAGTGTTCACAGTAGTTGACTTTTCAACACTTCCAATCTTGTCTCTAGTTCATTTTCATAATGGGGAAAGTTAGTTTTGATCGTGGTACAGTATGGGCAAGTTTTTCTTCTCTAGAGACCTGAAGTTCTAAAGTGCTTTGACAGCATATTTTTAAAGGCAGCAGGAATCAGCTTGATATGGCTTTGCCTGGCTGACATCAGTTTTCACCTGGGACTTTTGGCCAACTTAAGCACTTCCTTTTGGAGGTGCTAATAAAGTATATATGTAACATAAGAAAGTTGATTTATCCTTTTCCTCAGTTAGATTTCTGAGGAAAAAAATATGTCTGCAACAGGTGACAGCCAATGCTAGGGAAGTGTCTGGTATTCTTGATATAAAAAGCATTCTGTATTCTATTATTTTTTTACAGCAGTCTGTTTCCGACACTGGTAGCTGACAGATTCCTGAAGAAGTCTAATTTGATTACACATCAGAGTTACAGACAGTTTTTCAAGTATTGGAGTAGACAATTATATTAGTATTGTCGTGGTTTAGGCCATAAATCAGCCACGCAGTTTGTTCACTCACTTCACCCTTTTTCTTCCCTCTGCTCCTGGAGGGATGGGAAGGAGAATCGAAAGAATGCAACTCCCACAGGTTGAGATAAGA
>JAOEHY010019552.1:0-10980 GCA_025447955.1 Psilopsiagon aurifrons | reverse complement strand
GCCACAAGTCAAAAACACAGTGCTGCACCAGCTACTAAGAAGGGGAGAAATGACTGCTACTGCTGAACCCATGACAAGTATTTATGCAAAAAGCAGCCAGATGCTTTGAAATCACTCTAGTGAAAGGACATTTGTTGATGACACCAGGGTATGTGGTGTGGTTGGCACAATGGAGGGAGGGGATGCCATCCAAAGGGAACTTGAGAGGCTTGAGACATGGGTCAGTGAAAACCTCATGAAGTTCAACCTTGTCAGGTAGAAGGTCCTGTCCCTGGGTCAGGACAATCCGAAGCACAACTGTAGGCTGGGCAGAGACTGGATTGACAGCAGCCTTGAGGAGAAGGACTTCTGGGTGTTGGTTGACAAGAAACTCAACATGAGCTGGCTGTGTGTGGTCACAGCCCAGAAAGCCAGCTGTATCCTGGCTGAATCGAAAGGAGTGTGTCCAGCAGGTCAAGGGAGGTGATTCCACTTCTCTACTCCAGTCTCATGAAGACCCCACCTGGAGTGTTGTGTCCAGCTCTGGGGCCCCAACACAAGGGGGGCATGGACCTACTTGAGCAAGTCCAGATGAGGGCCACAAAGGTGTTCAGAGGATTGGAGCACCTCTCCTATGAAGTTTGGAAGTTTGTCTGGAGTAGCTACTAGCAAAAAATATTTTCTGTTTTCCCCAGTCTTCACACAATTTAATTACTCTTATTTTGAAATGTGGCAAGGGGGTTGACGTAGATGATCCTTAAGGTCCTTTCCACCCCTAACCGCTCTGTGATTGTGAAACATTTGACTTTATCAACAGCCAGTTGCGTGTGCTACATGTCTGCTAGTCTGTTTAACTCCTCTAAGTGCTTCATGTAATTTCCCTTAGCTATGTTAACCAGAAACCCCAAGGTATGTCATAAATCCTGTCTTTGCCAGATAGTATTCAGCATCTCTAAGAATTTACGGCAGCTGAACTGTGAAGTTTAAAGTGAGAGTTTGCACATGCTTTAAATTGGGATGGCAGGCTCTGTAATTAATGTTTGAACCTCACGTCTTGATGTCCTAATTAAAAAAAACCTGATAAACGTATTAAAAAAGTGAAAAGTCCTGCAGCACTTCTAATTATCTGGGAGTGATGCGATTATTTCTTCAACGGCAGTTTCATATTTGTAAGTGGCCAAATGCTGATGAACTGACAGAATTAACCAGTCCGTGAAATGTGCAGCATCCTGTGGCTGGTTCCTGAAACTACATTCTCACCTGAGTTTGTAGCTTCTGTATATCATGTTCTTCAACTTGGAGCTTAATGCTCTGCTGCTATGAGCTGTAATCTCTGTGCCAGGACTTTGGCATATTTCCTTTCTGTAAGTGATGCTAAAGCACATGCAGTAATTCTTTTAAAATCTCTGTGACTTAAAGCACAGCCTTTTTACAATTACTGTAAGGTAGTTTGGTACATTATTGAAAAAGTGGAAATATTACATAAAATTATACCACAAAAAGCAGGAGTTAAGCTCTCTAATGGTACAAAAATATGTATTAGAGCATTCATATGTATCTTATGTGATAACTGAAAATATGATTAATGCTTAAGTAGTCAGGTTGTTTGCTTTTAACAACATTGAGAACTTTTGTTTTCATCTGTCATTCTTACACTAAGTGCAACAAGACTGAAACAGGACAAAGTCTGATCACTTAAATTGTTTTCCTATAAGCCATTATCTGATTCAGTCCTTTTTTGTAACAGCAACAAAAAGGAATTCCTTTGAAAGGGTATTGTGAAATTCTTTGGGAAGGTTGCACTAATCAGTTTGTGATTAAAAAGAAGGCTTCAGCTATACAAAGTATCTGAAAAAATTCCCATCCTGAAGAAAACATTTGCAGTATTTCCTATGTTTTCTTTGTACAAGACTTGCTGTATATGGAAGAATAAGGTTATTTTAGTAACTCACAGAACTACAAAGTGCTCTGTATTGTTTTTGGAGTCTCCTGAAAAGCAGCTGCTGCTTTTACAGCTAATGTCCAAAGCTCGTGAATGTTACTCACCTTCATGGGTTGAATTCTTAAAGGGCACATTTTCAATTTAACCAATCTTAGCTGCTGTTAAATTTCTAGTTACTTGAGCTTTTAATGGCACATGATGATTTTAAGTGGAACTTGATCAGTATAGTTCTGTATTTCAATTTACATGTGAAGGTAAAATGCAGATAAGGTCTTTGTAAGTCTTCCTTGAAAGTGAATGCTACTGCATTTAGAGATGTAATTCAGTTATTCTAACTTGCATTGTAAGCATTGGTAGACTTTGACTTCTGCAAGCCAGTGTAGTGAAAGCAGCAACAAATCAACTGCAAATGCGCCAAAGCAATGATGATAGAGGGAATTTTCTTTTATTTTCCTCATTAAAATAAAAAAGGAAGCAAGAGCCTGTTTTGGTTTCTTCTTGGCATGCAAGGTTTTAAAGAATGTAATATATTCATGAGGAAAAAAAAATCTGCTAATAAAACCATGCAAATAAGGTATGATTTTATTTTAGTATAGCATTTAATGATAACATGGAAAGAAAGTAAAGATCTATAACTATTGCAATGGAAAACTAATATAACGATTTTTGTCCCTTGTTTTTTTCTGTAAGAGTTTCTGAAAGATGAGGCATTAAACTGTAAGTTCAGATTTAAAAATCTAGTGGATTTTGAAAAGAATTTATAGTAGTATGGATATACTGCTCTAATGTACTTGATATTTTTGTTTATTTTAAAATCATTTTCTTCATAACTACTTGCTAACCAGAGGCTCAGTTTTCAAAATACTTTTTACTTGAGTTTCTCTATAGTTGAAAATCAATGTTATTAATAAAGGGTGTGTAATTGGCCAGTTAAATGTTGAAGACATATGAATGTTTAAATGATATTCTCATTATTTTACTATTTGTCGCATCCTATTATATTATTGCATGGTGATTGTACTATATTTTTACATTAAAAGTGCTATATATGTTTTTCCCCTGTGGTTTTTTGGTAGTATATTAAATACTTAGATGCATTTGCATTTAATAGGAGGATGGAGTTATTAATTTTCCTCCTATATTAAAAACAGAATACAAATTAAAGTAACAAGTAATAAAGAAAAATAATAAAAGAACAATAAAGTAATTATCAAATATAAATTAAACATAAGAACTGTGGAGCTACTGATCTCTGCACTGGACTGTCTGTAAAAAATGATAGCTAAAATTTAAGGTAAAATTCTGTATAGAAGTCACTAATACCCTTCTCTATAGGGTAGAATGTAGGTGTTGAATTTTAATAGTGTTGTTCGACTGCAGTAATGCGGCAAAGGAACCTTACTTAGGAACCAAACGAACCATCTGAAACAACAGAAAAAGCATTTAACGATCTGCATTGCAGGCTCCTAATGAGACTATAGGTACATTTGAAACATTCTTGTCAACTGTTCAAGTTCTTATTAAAACTATGATTTTAAGTTAAACTTGAAAGGTGGATTCTTGTCATTTGAGAATGAAAAGATGATGTTGGAGTCTGCATGTAAATTATGTTATTTGCATTTGCCTTTATCACAAGGACATTGAAATAAAATATGTATAAAACATACATTCATTGTTTAGAATATTTTATTTTGTTGTGGTCCGAAACAAATATCCTTCTTATTTTGTCCACTTTTAACTTACTCTTTCCAAATAATTTTGTACCATCCCTGAACATTTATTTCTGTTCAGGTCCTTCAGGGGAGCTATTTCCTTTAGCAGGGAAGATAAATGCTGTCAGCAGGTAGCTGTTGAATTAATGTTGAATAAGTAAATGGTTAGCCCTTAGGATCAGAGAAATTCTTATTGCCCAATAAACTGCATTTCCTGCCCTTCCTGTGCACCATTTTTACATCTTTAGAGTCTTGTTTTCAAAAATGACGTATTGCACATGATTAAGAAAGGGTTGTGACTCCACTTGCTGTATGTGCAAATAAACATAAAAGGTTAATCATGTTTAAACATAGCTGGGGGTTTTTGGAAGACATTTGACTTCGTTTCAAATCCAAAGCAGAAATGAAATGACTGATCAGACATATTTATCTGTGCAAAATGTTTAAGAATTGCAAAATTATGTGTGTTTGTTGTATTAAAGTTCAAGTCAGCCTTCAAATCCAGAGTATATTATTTACATGATGTATTTAAGAGGTCACTGGTGTGAACCAACAACTGGCAAATTTTAAATTTCATGTGTTTAAAATTTCTGCAACAAAAACTCAGAAAATATTATAGAAGTCTTTGATCATGGAAAAAATATTTAAAAGCTTTAGCAAACAGTTATGTTGCAGATGTTGATTGTGTGTGTCATTGCTCAACCTTTTGAAGTCTAGAGAAAAAGCTTTAGAAAAACTTCTCATGAGAAACTCCGGCAGTTTTGGACTGACCTCACTGTCCACTTACTAATACCAGACTTCATCAGTTTATTTATGAGGATGTTATGTGTTCAGAATGTTCTGAATGTTTAATGTAGTGGATTTACATGCATAAATCCATGCTGACTAGTCCAGATCACCTTCTTGTCCTTCGTATGTTTGGAAGTAGGTTCCAGGATTATTTGTCACATCATCTTCCCAGAGATCAAGGTGAGGCTGACTCACCTGCATTTTCCAGGATCTTTTTAGACTGTCTTGAAGATACGGGTGACATTTGCTTTCTTCTAGTCCTCAGGCACCTCTCCTGATCACCTCAGTCTTCCCAAAATTATCAGGAGTAGCCTTTCAGTGACACAGGTAATCTCCCTTTGCACTCATGGGTGCATTCCATCAGGCTCCATGAACTGATGTTTAAATGTCCAGTCTTTTTAAATGTTCCCTTAACTTGATCCTCCCCCACCAAGGATATGTATTTGTTGATCTATAATTTTGTGCTGTCAGATGCCTCAGATTCCTGGGGGTGAAATTTTCTCAGTAAAGACTGAGGTGAAGAAGTCACTGCAAACCTCAAACGCTGTCATATCCTTCGGTATTCCAGACCCATTCAGTAGTGGGCCTACGTTTCCCACAGTCTTCATTTTGCTACTTGGGAACCTGTAAAAGCCCTTTTTATCACTGTCCATGTCCCTTGCCAGATTCAGCTCCAGATGGACTTTGGCTTTCCTAACTCCAACCCTGCACACTCAGACAGTGTCTGGTTTTCTCACAGGTTATCTGAGGGATCTCTTGAACCCCTCTTCTGTCTAGTAGTGTATCTCATGGAATGATTAATTGTTTTCCATCCTTTTTTCATTCACAGATTTTCATGCTGTTACTTTCTGATAAGAAAATGGTAGTACGTGTTGCTTTTTTCAGTGGAGCAGTACACTTTGTCTTATTATATAATCACAAAATATTTAATAAGAGATAGTAGACAGAGTTTAGAAAGTCTCAGTTTGAATTTAGTCAGTTTTGGCAACTGACCCTGTGCAGTTACTTCTTTAGTTAACCTGATACTCCTATGGTTTTAGTTCTTGGTTTTTTTTGTTGTTTTATCCCCCCCCCCCCATTTGTCAAGAAATGACAAATTATTTCATATCCACTTAAGCACCGCAAACTTTTTCGGTGTGCTTTCAGTGATGCATGTATGCTGTTTTTTTTCTTCTGAGTATAGAAATCCTTAATCAGTTTATGTCCTGTTTATACTTGCTGTGTTTTTAGAGTTGTCTGTATGATTCTGTGTAGTGATGTTCTGGCAATGCCTGAGCCAGGCACATCTGCAGGGTTCAGATCTGTGCCTCACAGATGCCACCCCCATTTCCAACATAGTACAGTCATGTGTTTAGCGGGAAGAGATCAAACTACTAAGTCCCTCTGAGGAACGCTTTTCTAATTCAAGTTCTAGAGCTAGCTTGGAGAATACTAGCTTGTAGTCAAGAGCAAAAAGAGATGAGTTATTGACCACTCTGGCAGATGGTATTCAGTGGTAGTTTCCTTAGCAGTTTAGTTAATCCACTTTGTATTTCTTATAAGGAGTTGAAATCAGCAAAGCTATCAATCTTAACATTTAACTTCAATTTTGAATTACTGGGCTGCATACTATAAATGTGTGAATATTTGAAGTGAAATATGAGACAAATCATTCTTCTGAATGGGCTACAGCTTAATGAATGGCAAAGAACAGGAAAGTATAAATTTTCCTAGTAAAAGGGGTCTATAGTGTCTGTGAAGGGAAAAGATACAATCTAAATTCCAATGAATATGTTATGGTCTCATTACCCTGTGGCATTTATTATGGAAGTTAATATTTTTCTGTATTATTTTAATATAGCTGGTGTTGCATTGTAGGTGGAAGAAGTCCATCTTTAATCATAGAAAGCAGAAGCTAGTTGGTTCAGTAGTATGAGTACTAATATATCCTATGCTCAAGGAGCCTATTATAGTTACAATAGTGTGACACTACTTTAAAATAAGTTGGTTTTTGTTCTTTCTCTATTTCTGGAGTGAATACCTGGTGCTCACGATTGGATTAGAAGAGGAAGTAGGAAGGAGGGGAAGGAGAAGCAGGCAAATGTAGAGGAGACCAGATAGAGACAATTAAAGGCAGAAAATGTTTTTGTTGGTTTGGATGTTTATTTTTTAACAGAAGTTACTGATTTCTTTTGTAGATTGTTATACGTTCCAAAACAATAATGCACAGAGTATGAAAACCTAACATTAATATAATTTATTAAGGAAAGTAGAGATGGAAGTATCCCAGAATTTTGTTTAAGACATGTGAAGGAATCTCTCTCTTCTGTTTTACCTGAAAAGGATTTGTTATGTTTCTATTTTGTGGAGGTTCTCCTTACTAATTTGCAAATATAACTGAACTACAGTATTCCTTACGTAAAAGGAAACTTACTTATGTGCTTTCTGGATTCACATATGCAGACTTTGCTTCTGTTCCAGACTTCGCTGTATATATTTCACTATTGAATGCTTCTGATAAAAGTCAAAGGTCTAGGGAGAGAAACTTCAGGAATAAAAATGCAGGAGTAGTTAAATGCAGTTGCTGTTATGAATGGAGAATATATGCACAAAGTGAACTTTGCATCTTTGAAATTGCTCTAGTACTTCCATTAGTTTATCTTCTTTGTTTGTATTTCCCATATTAATTATCTTCTGGGAACTATCAATTTGAAATCTTTTAAAAAAGAGTTTCTACCATGACATCCTAATAGTGGAGATAATAGACAAAATAATCTTTACATGTTTTTGTAATTTTTTAGTATTTCTGCACAAAATCTGATCAAAAATTAACATTACCTTTAGTTATCTGAAATGTATTTATATTTTCTCCACTCTGTTTATTTCTTGCTCTTTCCATTGTTGCCTAGGACTAGTAAATGGTCTAAACAACATAATAAAACAAGTGCATTTGGATTCAGCTGTGATTGACATGAGATCATTATGTAATACCTTTATAATTGTATGGATAAAAGCAAGAGGAAGAACATTTTGTGAATCTACTTTCATTACTTGAAATAGGAAATGAAGGAAGAGATTTGAAGAAGTATGAAAGTAGGTAATGCCATTACTGCCTCTGTGTATTAAGATTTCTTGTTTCCCAAAAGTCTTTGTACGGCAGTTAAACCAGATTGAGACAGGAACTTCTTCAGTATGCTGGGCTGTTGGCTTACTTTGTATACTCAATTACTTTTAGAAATGGCTTGTATGAATTTGTCTTTTTTTGGGGATTAATTTTTTTTTTCCATCTTCCTGCACTTTCTAATCATCTCTAATCTACAAACCATGCCTGTTACATCTCTCAACAGCTCTAACTGAAAAGCCTTCTATTAGTAAGGTTTGATTGTAGCAGACTGCTAGAGGAAAAACCTTGTAGAGCAGTTTGCCTGACTGGGTTTAGTATTAGGAATGACAAGAGAAATATTATTGGTATTTATCCTGACCATTACCTGGTTGTTGCACAATGAATGAACTGTGGAAGGAATTAAATAGTGATTTAAACTCATGGTTTCCGTTCTTTGTTCACAGTAACAATCTCATAGTGCCTGGGTGGTTAGGTAAAAACTTGGAACCCAGAACTGATCCTTAGCTTTCTTTAAGATGGTCAGAATTTGACCATTTCTTTTCACTAGAGTATAATGTTTATGTTGATTGGGGTATTTCTAGCTTTCCCCTCCTTCCTTGTTCCATGTGCATACCCTTTTAGCCCATAAGATAGCTGTGAAAATATTCTGTTTGGTTTATAGATCTAGATGTAAAATGTATATGCCATACATACACATCAGCAGACAAGTACTGTTGTTTATGGAAAGCATGTTACTAAATTTAAAAAAAAATGTGTGAAAATGTTCTCATAGAATTTATAGCTGTTTAGTTTTCCCATGTGTTCTGAAGTACTGGATAACTGTGGGTTTAGACAGAATGATTTTTTAGGAACTGTTTTACACATTTTTCAGTATATTTGCACATTTTTCAGCTAAGAAAGTGCTTATTTGAAATTTTTAATTTTTTTTTCTAATAGTGTATTCCTGTGACTCCCGTTATCCTTCGCATCTTCCTTCTCTTGAGTGCGTAGAAATTATGTTCTGTGGCCATTGCAGAAAAAGATCAGTAAGATCAGTAAGATCTAGTTAGGACTCAGTTTTGAGTTCAGTTCTCCTGATTAAGGCAGACTTTTTTCTGCCTATCCTGGAAGAGGCTACTTGCATTTTAGTTAGAACCAGAAATATGTATCTCAGTTTTTTTGAACTTCATCTGACACTTTTATTAATAGTAGGATTGCAGTAAGTAGTTGCTTTGTGTCTCAGGCCCAAATCATATGACAGTTGATAGAATATTTTTTACATAATGTAAACTATTTGTGTGTAAATGAAGTGATATTTTCCTATAATAGGGATGAGGGGGTTTCAACATGGAAGAGTGCAAATAGCGTATTATGCCTTTCTCCCAGTTGAAAGAGTGGTTAAAAATTCATGTCTATTAGGAAATTGTCACTGTACTTGTACAAACATTTTAAGCAAGAGGTTTTAAAATTGCGAATAAAACCCCATAATGGAGATAAGCTGTTCTGTAGTTCAGACATTATACTGGCTTTAAACAGATGCTATGAACTACACAAACTGCGCAGGTGCAGTTTCATATGAGTTCAAATCTAGCTGTTGTGGCAAGCATTGGAAATGAAATGAGCTACAGAAAAGCTGCAGTTGTCACATGACTAAACCACAGCAGACAGAACGGAGACAGCAAACCACATGTACAAGTTGTCAGCATATTTCCATAACGGGAAGTGGAGGGTATTTAAATATTTTCTATCCTATTCCTTCTGTTTGCTAACAGAACTTTTAAATATTTATTGGCTTAAGTTTTTGTTAAGGTTTTTTTTGTTGTTTTTTTTCCCAACCAAGGATGCCCAAGTCTCTCCTTCTGTGACCTTTCCATGCACATGGACAATTTTCCTCCATTGCTATGAGGAGTATACCTCAAGTCACTCATATTTTTCCCACTAAAATGGAAAATGATGCTTTCTACATTGCAGTGTTTGGATATAAGTGCATTAACCCAAGAAGAGATGAAATACTTAAAGATTGACATTCTTGCCTCTAAAAAACTACATGCAAACACAGTTGCATACAGAAAATATTGTGTGAATAATAACATCAACAGTAGAAATCGATGATGCAAAGTTCAGTAGAGGAAGATATGTGAAGTGTCTTTCAAAAAAATTACTTGCATTTCAACCTGTTGATGAGACACTGTTTGCATTATTAAATGTCTTGTACTTTTTGTTATGTAGCTTTAATTATTAGTGTCTGAGACACTGAAGGCAGGAATAAAGCGAACCACATGCATATCTATGGGATTGTACTTCAGTAAATTCTTAAGTTCAAGGGTAAAAGCATAAAGCCTTAAAATTGTACAAAATTTCCAGTTAGACTCCTTTATAAATTGCTCTGTGTGTTTTAAAATATTAATATTTGTAGTTTGAGACAGCTGTTAGTTAGGTTGAAACACTATTGAATTGGAGAATAGACTGATTAGAAAAAGTCTCTTCATAGCTGAAAGCTTTCATCTAGCATAGACTTTCCATGAAGACTTCACACTGTTTGGAATGAGCACACTGAGTTTAAGATTGCAGCTGGGTTCCAAGGTATTTCTTGGAACACAAAACTCTTGGAAAATTAGCAGCATTGTTTTACCTGGAAAATGTGGACTATTTACGTGAGTGAAGCACCATTGTAGATTCTTAATTAAAATGGCTAAAGAGGTTAGAGTGAGGTAAAGCAAGTTCAATATCAACTTGTGTTCAATGAGTTCATGTAAATCATAGAATGGTTTGAGTTGGAAAGGACCAACCCAGCTGCCATGGGTTTCGACACCTCACACTGGACCATGTCACCCAAAGTTCTGCCCAGTCTGGCCTAGAACACTGCTTAGGGATGGAGCATTTACCACTTCTTTGGGCAACTGATTCCAGTGATTCAACGCCCTCACAGTAAAGAACTTCTTCCTTATATCTAGTCTGAACTTCCTCTGTTTGAGTTATTCCTTGTTGTGCCGCTACAGTTCCATAAATATATTTTAATGTTACACCCCCCCAAAAAGACACTGTTTTTCCTGAACGATGTTTTTCTGTGATTCTGTGATTCAATTAGACTGCATGTAAGCAAACATCAGTGTAATATACTCTGTAACCTGCTTCCTCTTCTGTAAACTCTTATCTAAGATTGCCTCCTGCCATACGAATGTCCTGATTTTTCTGCAACTATAAGCTGCATAATTTAATATAAAGTGTTTTATTAGAAAATATGTAATTCCTAAAGCTGAATGTGATTTGTGTATCTTAACCTAAGTTATCAAATCTACAGTTGTACTGGAGAGATTGCGTCAAAAGTTTACTTAAAAATAAGAATGTTTTGATGGGGTAGTGGTGCTGTCATGAAAGTCCCCCAAAAATTCGAATCACAGAGTTCTCACTAAAGAATGGCAGCCTAGGAATGACAGCCTTAAAATGCCTATTCTTGATTTAAATTTGAAGAAAAG
>JAOEHY010019550.1:0-10806 GCA_025447955.1 Psilopsiagon aurifrons | reverse complement strand
ATCCTGGGCATGACGTGCTGTGGTATGGAATACCTCTTTGGTCAGTTTGGATCAGATGCCCTGTCTCTGCTTCCTCCGGGCTTACCCTCCTCCCTGGCAGAGCATGAGACTCAGAGAGTCCTTGGCCAGACCAAAGCATTCTAAGCAGTAACCAAAACATTGGTGTTATCAACACTGTTCCCAAGCCGAAATTCAAAAACCACAGCTCCACACCAGCTACCAAGAAGGAGAAAAATGACTGCTACTGCCGAACCCAGGACAAGACTGAAGGAGTTAATGGGTGGTCTTATCATGGTATTTCAGAACTTAAAAAGTAGCAACGAAAGGGATGGAGACTCTCTTTTCACAAGGATCCAAATGGAGCAACAGGGGCAAGGGGTACAAGGACAAGGGGCAGTGGGTACAAGTTACACTGGGAGAGGTTTCAACTCAATATACAAAAGAATTTTTTTAAAGCGAGCACAATCATTCATTAGAACCTCTCCAGGGACATGGCAGATTCTCTGCCAATTGATGTTTTCCAGGTGCAGTTGGACAGGGTGCTAGATAGCCTTATACTGGCTTCCTTTCCTGCAAAATGTTGCACTGATGATCTTCCAAGGTCCTGTCCACCCTGAATGATTCTATGATATGATTTTATGAATTTTTCATGACCAGATTTGAAAATTTTTGTCATATGATTTCCTGTCAGATAAAATATGCAAATTTAAGAAAGTAAAGTTCGAGCTTCAGTGGCAAGTAACCTTGTCAAAGATTTCTTCTCCACACAGTTTTACAGATCATTTGCACTAAGATACAGTGAAAAAGACACTTCCACATCATGAGATGCCTGCTTCAGTTGGGAAGCCATAACTGATGGCCCAGAGGCAACAAAGAATAGGTTTAACCGAGTATACGGCTAAGATTCAGCAGCTTCAGAACAAAAGTGAACAGGCTAGTCTAAAGGAAGGCTTTCTACTGAAGAAAACTGGTCACACCTTTAACAAGGCCAAGGGCAAACTTTTTATATTTGCTCCCATCTTTCCATTGAAACATGCAATGGTCCCTTTCTGCCACATATCCAGATCAGATTTCTAGTCTACCTCTGTTATGTCCATTTCACAGGAGTCAAGTGGTTAGCTTTGGATCTGAAATCATAATCCAGACCTTTTCTGTCAGAAGGTCTAATTTTTGGTCTTTGCATATTTTCAAGCCCAAGCTAAACTGACCTGGCTCTGAAACTACAGGTTTAGACACATGGAGGGTGCTTGTGGCCACTGAGCAACACAGCTGGAAGAGAGTGAGTGTTGCCTAAAGGTGACTGCTTGTCTTTCAGCTATTTAGGATTAGAATCCCTGGACACAAATCATTGGCTAATTTAGGTCATATGAGAAAATAAAGTTGATACAGGCGATCGCCAGATGAAGAACTGAAAGCACTGTAATTAGACAAGATATGTAAACCTCTGATCCCATTACTAAGATCAACATTTTCTTTGCAATTAAACATTTTGCTTCTGTGGCTATCCTTCCATGCTAAATCAGAAAGTTCTGATGGCAGTACAGTTTTGCTTATTATACCCAGATTATATACTAGGATAAATAGCTTGTTGCTGTGTTTTGCCATTTGCCATGAGAAATGTGACTTTCAGAATCCTTGATTCCTCTGACAGAAATGAAAAAAATAAAAAGGGCTTTGAATGTTTTCCTTCATTTGTTCCTTCCTTCCTTTCTTTCCTTCCTTCCTTTCCTTCCTTCCTTCCTTTCCTTCCTTCCTTGTCTTCTTTTTTCCTGTGTTTTACTTTCTTTGTATCTTTTTTCATCTGTTATGCAATAAACTCCAGACAAAAAGTAATTAAGGCCTTAGGGACCATTCACAATGAAACTTCAGTGAAACAATCAGCTTAAAGTGAAAAGAGATTTCATCAATAACTTGCTTTGATTTGCAGGTTCATAACCTGTATGACCTGTTATAAATAAAACTAGACACCAACTGATCTATAAATACATTTGTATACAAACGTAAACTTCATATAAATGTATAGAAAATCTATCCACATTGAAAAAGCATGCCTGAGTCTAATCTGGTTTGTTAAGGAAGAAATGAAATGGAGATAAATGAAGAAGAGAAATTACCATAGTACAAATAGCACTTAGGAGGAACTAAAGTAACAGTCTGAAAACGTTAAGATGAAAAATATTTCATTGAACCATTTCAGCAGAGCTCTGCTTGTCTAATAATATGTACTCAAGCAATAAGAATAGTCCAATGACCTAAGTGTCCACCTGAAATCAGAATATGTATGTCTTAACAGAAAATGTGTACTATTTTCAGCAATTACAGTTGAATATTCCACAATTTTTTTGTCAGAATAGCTCTTGTGAAAACAAAAACAAAAAGAAAATAGTTTAAATTAATTCTTCATGACCAAACATCATATTCCAAACCATTTTCCATGTTTGTCAATACATAACATTTTTCTTATTTTTTTTTTTTTTTGAAGGGGGGTGGGAATGTGTTTGTGTGGGTTATTTTTTGTTTAGTTTTGGGGAGGTTTTTTGGTTTTTTGTTTGTTTTTTCTGCTTTCACAAAACAAGCCAAAAAAGGTTACCACAGTGAAAAATGACCCTCAAGTCTCAATGCCCAACCCATCTATGAGCTGTTATGCCCAACCCATCTATGAGCTGTTATGCCCAACCCATCTATGAGCTAAATCTCACTCAGAGGCCAAATCAGTGAACATTTAATGAAAGACCTCTAAGTATTCTGAGCACGTGACGCACATGAAAAGTACAGCAAAGCAGTCACCAAGGAAGCATCACCCAAGCTGAAGGACACCAGCAGGCAAATGTAGTCTAAAAGCATCATTAATATCCAATGTATCAACCAGCTTTCAGTCAAATCTGATACAACAGTAGGAGAATACCACTGATATATCTTATTAACAGCCAGCGTACCTCACGCTTTTGTAAAAGGTGGTGAATAAAAGATATCAGTCTGTCTATAGATTAAATACAGGATATGCTAGGATAAACATAGCTTTCTTATGTCATGACTGTGGCATGAGACTTTTCATTGAGATATATCTTCATGGGGTGATTTTATTATTTTAAAAATACGAGCCACTTTCACAGTGTATCCTGTAGCACTAACATTTATATGCTTATAGAAAGCCCTTTGTACTAGAAGGAAGGCTTTTTTTGTAAATTTCTAAAGCAGTTTTATTATTTTTTCACTGTTGCTAGAACTAAGGATAATACACACCTATCTAGACAAGACATTTGAATGAGATGTCGTATTTGTCCTGGATTATGCGGATGTGAAAACGGGCAAAAGCCTATCAACATCATTCCATTTTCATTTTGATCTGTTCATTTCATAATGTTTCATAATGTTTTTAATTTAAGCCACCCCAAAAATAATTCTTTTTGGGACAGTGCGCAGATTTGGCACTGCACCATCCCTTTACAAAAAGCTCTGATCTAAGAAGTCAGTCCAAGCAGAGGTTATGCATACATGCACTTTAATTTTTTTGTTATACAAACAAAATGAAAATTCCCTTTCCTACTTTTGTTTGCAGAGTGGATATGGAAAGATTAGAATATTCAAAACCATACTAATCCGCTTATGCTTATATTTATTGCTAGTGGCTGTTCATGATCATTTTCGGAGAACTCTCTAATGCTACATTCATAGCTTTATAAACTAAACACTGAATCTAAAAAAGTACTCACTTCATTTGACTTTAATTGTCTTATTCTTACTGTGACACTGACATCAACTTGATTTGCTTAAGTGACCTTCAACACCTTCAGGATAACAATATCCATCTCCTTCCAAACCCTCCTTGTCCATGCTTTTTCTTGCAGCAAAGCTGATTCCAGAATAAGAAGAGCCAAATCCTTCTTCAGTGTAGGTTTCATTCACCTGTGCTGGGTAAGTTTGCCCTATCCCATGGGAGGTGAGAGGAAGTACACATTCTCCAGTACTATCAAAATGTAACTCCTCCTAAAAATTAAGTTCTTCAAACTAGAGTAATAATATTTTAAGATACCAACATGATCATCACATTTGCCTTGTTTCCTTTCAAAGTCAAAAGTTGACGATCTGTGGGCTAAGTGTACTATTTGTTGGCAAATGTGAAGATATTTTCAATTTATCTACTTAGTGCTTTACCTCTGCAGCCACAGTGGGCATTTTTGTCACTTGTAAACTGAAGGCTAAGGATGACAAAGAAGATTTAAAGCAAACCACAAATTTCCTTTAGACCTATGGGCACTTTGTTTCTGTTTGCCGGCTGGTCAAGAAGTGACTGTGCTACAGGAGGACAAGACAAGGTAGTGGATTTAGAATATTGTGTTACAATGTGCTTGATAACTTCATAGGGAAAAAGTGTAGGGTTTTCATAAACTATTTCAAGCAGCCATGGCATAAAACCAAAAAAAGAAAGACTCAGTTTATTAGTGCTATTGACTTACATTGCTCATGACTTTTTAAAGTCAGTTAAAATCCTATTGGCTTCTTAGGTGGCTGTATTGCCATCCTCCCATAATTTTGAATTTGAGGATGTCACAGAATCCTTTGAAGCACAACCACTGTCAGAGGCTGACAAATTATCATTCAGGCCACAATTCTGCTTAGCAAAGCACTTAGCTTCTCCCTTATTAACATTCTGGATAAGGAAACTCCTTTGCTTAAACCAGACCAGCCACCAGTGCACTAAACTCTTCAAAGGCAGTTTCTCTTAACCTTTTATGTTTCAACGCTATTCTTTTATCATTTGTTTCAACTACACTTAAAAGTTCCCGCTAAATAAACTGTCAGTCCCAGAATGTTTGCTGGCCAGTCCAGGGCAGTTTTGATATAATCCAGAATCCATTTTGTCCTTCACAATTACTGACTGTTTCAATGATGCTGCAATTTTTTTCAGAACATGCGTAGAAATAGAAACACACATGCACATGCACACAAACACTTATATATCACAGATTTACATCACTACAGTGCTGCATCTCACCTTGTGAGAGGATCCAGTCCCAGCTCCTACTCAGAGCAGAGGCAGCTACAGCAGGTTGCTCTGGGGTGGGCAGATCCAGGCAAGTCTGAATACGTCCAAAGATGAAGCTTCCACAGCTTCTCTGGGAAACCTGTGCAAGAGTTTGAGTCTATCCTCACAGGAAAGAAATCTTCTTATGTTTATTTGAAATTCTCTTTTTTCAGTTTATGCTCATTACCTCTTGTCATGTTGCTAGACACCACTGAGAAGGGTCTGATTCTCCTGTACCAGTATTTATACACGTGGATAAAACCTTCCTGAGCCCATCCTTCTCCAGACTAACATTTCCAGTGTTCTCAGCTTCTCCTCACACAACAGATGCTCCGCTCTCTTCATCATCTTTGTGATCCTCTGCTGGACCCATTCCAGGATGCCCATGTCTTTCTTGTAGTGGGGAGTCGAGATTTGAACACAGCACCTAGATGTGTCCTATCAGGCAAAGCAGAGAATAGGAATCCAGTCCCTTCATCTGCAGGCAATGATTTTCTTAAGGCAGCAAAGGAGGCTGTTGGCCTTCTATCCTGTAAGGGCACAGAACTTGCTCACAATGAACTTGGTGTCCATCCGGATTATTTGCTGCATCACCCAGGAACTGGACTGAGGTATACTCTCCTGTAGTTCCCTGGATCCTTCTTGCCTTTCTTGAAGACAGGAATGACATTTGCATTCTTCAAGTCCTCAGTATACATTGAAGGACGTTAACAAAAAATCCTAGATATGGAAAGTCTGTGGTGGTACATGTAAGCAATACGGTGCTATATGGACGTAACTCAGGCTGTCAAGAATGCTCTGGGTGACAAGGAAGTAGATTATAAAGCAGTTCTTCTCATTCTTCTCTCCAGAAAATTCAAGATGTCAGCTGGGAAGATTTACTAATTTTTGCAAATGTTAGTTACATGTCAGACCTGAAATAGCCATCTCTTCTCACTTCTTTATGATATTAAGTGCATATGATTCTAAAAGTACATATAATACATCATCAATTATGTAGGCTATTGCAATTCCAAGCCAAAAAATACCTCTTTCAAACTGTGATTGACATCACAATGTTTCACAGCTGACTACAGATTTTTCAGTTCCAGCATACTGCTGTCAGTGCAAGGGCAGTATTTTCTTTCCTCACACTTTTCATGAAAGCTAAGTCCTACTGTTTCATTATGTCTACCATGCCTATAGAACTAAAGGCAGCAGATCTGGGTTCTTTTTGATCACAAATATGACCTATGGGAGCTGCTACACTGCAAGGAACAGATAGTTTGTTCTTTGGTTTGGGGTTTTTTAAGTCACAGTATTTCTGGAAGTAACAACTGGAACTGAGGTTTAAAGGCTTTAGATTTTATATTAAGGAAACTAGTAGTTCTACATAAAGTGTAATTAATGGAACTTCACTTCCTAGACTGTGGACAGATTCTTTGATGTCTAGTTGTATGCCACAGCCACTTGAATCAACTACAAAAGCAGAGAGCATTAGAAGTAGACAACTTCTGCTGCAGGTCTGATTTTTGAGTATGCATGAAAAAGGAATGTGAACTTGACTTTTGTGGTGTTTGGTTGTATCCATTACATGATTATCCTCAAAGAAACATCTGTGAGCTCACAATTAACACTTGCACCCTGTGCCTTTGGACATTGTTTCACAGTGTTTTCTTCTCTAGCAAGAGGCAATTCTGTTCTACTGACGGATCATAGTCATAATCAGTGATCCACCCTCTTCAACTATGTCTTTCAGCTGCTGCTTATTTTGATTTTTCAATATCAGCTACATATTTTAAAGTCTATGAATACTGAATACAAGCAAGGAATAATGTTGTATGAGAAAGAAGCGGGTAGAGTCAAAGTCTTAGATTTCCTCCATTGTATCTCCTTTTACAGTTATCTGTCTCACCTCTGCTACTTCTGGTGCTAGAATTCCAATTTCAATAATAGGTATACCTATTCTGAAATTTCTACCAAGCTCTGGTTGTTTCAGTATCCTATATTGCTGATACTACAACTTCAAAATCCTCTAAAGACCCAATTAAGATCTTTCATAGTGAAAAAAAAAAAGCAAACCAAACCCACAAAGCTACAGACAGAAATGCCAGGTATTTCTAGCTGCTGTATAGTGGGAATTTAAATAGATATAGAGTCAAAACCACCCAGACAAGAAATGAAAATCCAAAGCCAGGATTGCTTACTTTCTGACATATGTTACTAATAAAGGCTTTAACCAGATTCCATGCTACCATGCCTCCCAACCTGCCAGACACACAAAAGTTTCAAAAATTGGAAAAGGAGGATATTTTTAAGAGTTGCTTTAATGTCCTTGTGTTTGGTTCATATGACCAAAAGTAAGTTCAGTATGAGCTCAGGTCCACTGAATATTTTAAAAAGCAGTTCATTATGGCAAGGAAACCTGCAGATTTTTGTTAGTTTTACAATGCCTACTGATTTGAATCTCACATATATAAAGAAAAAAAATATCTAAGGAAAAATGTTCCTGGTGTCCTCTATAGCACTTTTTCTTCTTATGGTGCCATTCATATTCATCACTGCATGAACTCTAGGACGAGACCTGTCTAACTTTTTACGTTAAAGGATAAAGCTTCAATTATAATGTTGAATTGAAGAGAAAGATTGATTTACTGGTGTTAAAGTTGCTGTGACTGCGTGACCTAGAAACAACCATGGTTACAAAAATAAAGTTCTTGTTCTCTGAAAACTGAAGGATAAATTAAAGCAACATTTGACTGTTAAAGCTTAAAAAGACTTTAAACTAAACCACATACCATAGTATAAAATATAGTATTTGAAAGACCAATGGAAGTGGGTGGGCTGAACTAACGCCAGTTGAAAATCAAATAGTTTCCATTACATCAAAAGAATTACTATCAACCTTAAAACATGAATTTCCCTGCCATAGCATTATTAATAACTGGAAGCATTATTCCCTACTAATACTCGGAAAACTGCAATTTTCCTTACCAAGAAAAGTAGGACTTTATTATAAATGAGACCTTTCCAAAGACAAGAGCAAATTGAGGGTTGGGAGTTTTCTATGAAAAGGTGGTTACTGCAGAGCTGTTAAACAGTTTGCTAAAGTATGTGTGTTCAGCAGTGGCTCCCTGTTCCCTGTGGATGACCAATTGCTGCTGATGTACCTGTAGAAATATTTGTTCTTGTCCTTTATTTCCCTCACCATATTTTACTCCAGGTGGGCTTTGTCTTTTCTAAGCCCACACCTGCATACTTTGATTCTCTCTTTGTATTCCTCCTAGGTCATCTCCCTTCCTTTATATCTTTTCTTAGAATCTCATTGTCTATCCACTCACCCTTCTGTCACCTTTGCTTGACTTCTCACGTATAGGGACAAGACTTCCCTTGGCTTGAGTAGGTGAATCTTGGAAGCATCAATGAGCTCTCCTGGACCCCTATGCATAATAATTTCTCATGGGGTTCTTCCATGCAGGTCCTTGAAGAAGTTAATGAGCTCTCTCCTAATGTCCAGAGCTGTGGTCTTCCTTTCTTGCCTTGCTCTCTCCTGTCAGGATCCTGAATTCCACAATTTTGCTGTCACTGCAATCAAAGCTGCTTTTGACCTTCACACCTCCAGTGAGTTATTCTTTCTTTGTGAGTATGAAGTCTGGTGGAGCACCTCTGCTCATTAGCTCTCCTAACTTTCAAGTTAGAAAGCTGTCATTCATCCTCCCCAAGAACCACGTAAAGTGCTTTTTTTCCTGGTTTGCTGGAAATCTCTCCTCTCCAAGTGGTATCAGGGTAGTAGAAGTCATGAGAAACATGTTCTGTGAATGTGGAGTCACTTCCAGACTCACCTACTTGCTCTTCCTGACCAGGTGGCTTCCAGCAGACATCCACTATGTCGCCTACACTGATCTGCTCATTAATTGTTATCTGTAAGATCTCAGCTGACTCATTATCCTTTTCCAGGCAGAATTCTGTGTAACCTAACGGCTCTTTCACATAAAGGGTGAAATCTTTTATGTGAAACTTCCTTGTCTTCCTGCACTAAAAAGCCTGTATCTCTCTACTGCAGCACTCCAGTCATGCAAAACGTGCTACCATACCTCTGTGATCCCAACAGGATCATAGCCCTGCAAATAAACACAGATGCTAATTTCTCATTTTTGTCCTCCATGCTGCATACACTGCTGCACAGACACTTCCGAGAGGCACCTCAGCAAGCTGATTTCCCAGAAAAGGTCTGGGGCTTATTTTCTCATCATTGTGCTTTATAAGTGCTTCCTTGTTTACATGCGAATGCTTGAGGTGACTCTGCTTAAGACTTGCCTTATTGATTTTGTATTCCCTTTTGTTCATCTCACCCCAGGCCCTTTGCTTTTCAGCCCTGTTTGTTACTCCCTTACAGGTGTTAATTTTCTCCATTCCATGTCGATCCTAATTTAAGGCCTTTCTTACTAGTTCAATCTCACTGGCAAATATACCTTCACTTTGCTTAGTGAGACAGATCCTATCTCTCCCAGTGGATGTTGACCCTTGAACAGGCTCCAATTGTCATAGAAACCAAAATTGTGCTGCTGACACCAGCTATACATCTAATTCTTACAACACAGTACCAGTGCCCTCCTCCCTACATCATTTTCCCTTACAAGCAGGATAAGAAAACAGTACATCAGACCCCACTCCCCTAACTGCCACCAAAAGAGCTTTATTGTAATTTCTGATACACTCCAGGTTGCCTCTGTGGCATCATTTTTACCCAGACAGAAGAACTGCTTGTTAAAAGGCTAGGTCTCTTGTACTCCTTAACAATCCTCTCAGCAGCAAGAGCCCTGAAGTTCCTCAAAAGGTTCCCAGAAGTGTCTCAGCATTCTCCAATGACTTTGTTATTTGATTTAGAAGATTGTGAAGCAGGATCAATGAAACGTTGCCTGGATTTCTGGGACTGATGGCTGCCTCTGTTAGCAATGTAGGAATGGAAGAAGCAAAATGAAAACACTCTCTGATTAAAAGCCTTTTGACACTTCTGTGCGACATATCCTGTACCCTACTCCGACCTTCCCATGACTTTCCTTTTCACCTCAAAGCATCCGTCTGCTCATTTACCCCAGAGGAGAGTGGGTACCCAGAGGGTGCTCCTCACCTCCTCTTCATGGGATCCCTACCTGCACAGCCACCCCATTCACTCTACTCACCTTGAAGGTCAATTAGAACAACTTTCATAATATCTAACTATATTACTTGGGTAAACTAGAAATTCCTTTTCACAGCTAGCCTTAAAAAGAGCCCTTACTACACAGGAGGTGACTGGGGAGAGGGGACGCCTGCAGCGCTGGATCGGGGGGAGGCTCGGCATCCCGGAGCTTCAACTCGGAGCAGCAACAGGCACCGAGAGAGCCTCAAGTCCTCGACAGGGCTCGCCCAGGGGCCGGCAGCTCAAGCGGACGCGAGGAGCTGACTCACAGGGGGCAGTGCCAGGAGAGGGGGCACCAGACCTGACTGGGTAAAAACTGCCCCGGGAGACCGGCGAACAGGGCGGGCTTGAGACAGTTTGTATGGGCAGGCGAGCGGGATTGTGAGCGGGATCGTAAGCACCCACCGTGTGACCCGGGCTCGGTCTGCCTCTGTCTGCCCCGGTGGTGGTCAGTGCAGGCACCCAGACAGAGCAGATGAGAGGGGAGGATGAGGTGCGGAGCTCGGGGTGCAGAGTGTGCAGAGCCGATGAGAGAGTGCAGCCTGCTCTGCTGAGGGGAGGGTGCGCCATGGGCGGGGCTGCACTCGGTGCGCCCCGGTGGAGGTCCTCCTGCAGCGGG
>JAOEHY010019549.1:0-17419 GCA_025447955.1 Psilopsiagon aurifrons | reverse complement strand
CGGTGTTTTTCCACTCAGCAGGATGGGTGATGCTCAAAGCTCCCTCATTAGACAACAGACACGAGAGGTCAGGAAGAAAGCGCTTATAAATTACCGTTTCCTCCTGCTCGACGCTGCTAGTCGCGCCGCACCGCTCCGCAGGACGCGCCGCAGGGGCTCAGCGGTGCGCAGGATCCGCGGCCGGCGGACGCAGGTACCGGTGCCTCCCGGGTTGGGCTGGGGCTGGGGCTGGTGCGGATCCGATCCGCGGCGAACAAAGAACGGCCGCTCCGCGCCCGGCGGAGCTGAACCGAACCGAACCGACCCGACCCGACCCGGGCTCGGGTTGGAGGGTGGCATCGGCGGCGGCGCGTCCTCCCTTTGTCCGCGCCGGCTCGGGGTGCCCGGCCGCGCTTCCCCTTCTGCCTCCGTGTGTTTATTTATCCATTCTTCTCCCTTCACCCCCTCGTTACCCCGACGGGGTTTTCCACCCCACTGGTTATTTTCACACCCCTGTTTGCGTTAACTTTGTTGGCCCCTCCAGCACATCACCCGCTCCTCTCCCCGGCTCATTTTACCCTTTTCCTCTCGCCTTCCCACCCCTCCGCGCTGTGTTTTTTCTGGCTGCCTTGCGCTAACCTCAAGGGAAGAGGCTGGTCCCGGCAATGCTACATCTGATGCTCACGGGCCTACCTGGTGGGTAACACCGCTTCTGGTTCCTTTTTATTCCCTTCGTTTTCCTTTGGTTTTGCTGATTTTTGAGCACGCTGAAGTCAAAGTTGTGATTGGGGCTTGGAAATAAAACCCGCAGGGGCTGCACGGAGCAGAGGAGCGAGCTCAGCAAGGAAGGGGTGGTGATTCTGGGGTCGTCTTGGGGTAATTTGGATCCAAATTTCACCCTCTGGCTTTTAGATAACGAGTGCCCATCTCTGCCCGATGTTGTAACAGGCGGCGGTTGTGGGAGGACTCGCAAGGCTTCCATATAAGAACATGGGAGAATTTATTTCACATAGGCGCAGAGTGCGTGTTATTTCAGAAACAGAAGGCAAGCTGGGCTCTCCCCACAGTGGCCAAACTTTGTGTTTAGGGGCTGTAAAAGCTGGTTTGTGCTGTTGAACAAGAGCTACGGTTAAAGGACAGCCCCGGTGAACAAAAAGGAGGAGGAGAGGATCCAGATCAACACAGCCAAACACAACCCCGCACCGCGCCTGGTGCCGAGGTGTAAAGATGGAGTTTTTTGGTTAGTTCCCATTTTTGTAACCGTATTGGGAAAGGCATTAAGAAAATGTGCCCAGAGGAGCCGGTTACGTTCCTGGGGCTATTTTGGTAACTGCATTTTTTTTTTTTTTCTCTATTACTGCTTGTATGTCAAAATGTTGTGAGGTTTGCACTAGCAAAACGAAAGGGAATATGTCACCGGGGATGTGATTCAGGGCTCGGTGACAGTTGCTACCAGTTCAGGTTTTATGGCTTCATGTTGGAGGGTAACAGCCTGTTAAAACCTCCTGCTGTGGAATTCGGAGGGCAGAGGCTTTACTGAGAGCCCCGCTGGGTTTTGACAGCCAGGTGTTTACCTGCTGGTCTGCACTGGGGTGAGCTGAGGAGGTGTTGCCTCTCTTCGAGTGTTACAGAGGTTCCCCTGAAGGTTGTTGGTGGGGTTTAAAGCAAAACGTGTGAGCAGTGGGGCAGCCAGCAGTGCGATGGTGGCCCTGGCCACGGGTAAGCCAAGCCTGAAGCATGAGCGTGGCCGGAGGATGTCTGTGCTGCCCTGGTTCAACTGACACTGGAAACTTTATTTTTGGCACTTTCAGAGATAGCATCTTTGTGTTTCCTCTTCAACTGCCTCTTTTCTGCTTTGCATATTATGAATTTCTCTCTTCATTTGCCTTCATTTCACCTCTGTTCCATCCCACCTCTCTCGTGGTTTGGTTGATTTGAGGAGGGCAACCAGCTCCTTGCCCTCCCCATGGGGTCCTGGTGCTGTCCCATGGGTGGGTTAGGACCCTGACCCCAGCCTGTGGACTAGCAGCAAAGCCAAGGCCACTTCTCCCTGTAATTTATTAACCTGCTGCTCCTCCCGTGCGGGGTTGGGGTTATTCTCTGCCACACTGCGCGGAAAGCAGGAGCTTGCAGATGGCACCGTGATATTTGCAGGTAGCGAGAAGGTGGTGGCAGGTTGGAGGGGGCCAGGTCAAAATCCGGGGAGGCAGGGGAGGAGAGCGAGTCACTGTTTGTTTGTTTAAGGATCTTGGACTAGAATCCAGTAGGAATCTGGAATGCTTCAGATGCTGTCAATTGTTGGTTTATTTCACTGAGCAAAGCTTGGCTCATTCCTCTCTGTTGGTAGGTTTTGGGCTGCCGGCAGGTTTCTGAAGTGTCGGAGGGGAAATGTTGGGGCTGTGGCAGGAAGCTTCAGCCTCTGTGAAATGCTGTATCAAAAGAGGGGCAGCATCGCCCTGGGAGCATAGGAAGACCCTTTAGCTTGGCTCGCTCTCGCTGCGTGGTGCTCGAGAACCCTCCGGTGCCTGAGCACAGTGCTGGTTGTAAAGCCTCAGTGAGGATCTCGTCTTACAGCAGATCATTGGAAATACTTCAATGAGTCTTCCTTAAATCAATACTCTGCTTGACCAAAACTGAGCTATATCTTAGTGGCTTCTGGCCAAGTTCTGTGGGCTTAGTGTTTTCCGAGAGACTCTCAGCATAAGCCGTTCAGCAGGCTGACATTGTGTTTCCCAGGCAGTGATGCTCCCAGGATTTCCATCACTGCATCTCAGACTTAGCAGAACCCCCCTATTATTTTCCTTTTGCCCCTTCCAGGTTTTCCAGTGCCCCATAGTTTTGCCCCAGGGGCAATGCTGCCAGTTCCACCAGTAACGGGAGTCCCTGCGCTAGTGCCCTACCCAGGGTTTTAGCCATGCTGGCAAACGACTCTGCAAAGATTATGCTGCTTTGTTTCTTTTAATTTTAACCATATTACAACGCATAAAAATGGATGGGAAAGCCATGGTAGTTAAAGCCTTTTGCAAGTAATGCTTATGTGATTGGTCATGCTAATAAATTGTAGATCATTTAGGAAGTGCAGCTTTGAAAAGATTACCCCGCAGGATTAGTGCCTTCGAATTCTCATCACTAACTCAATTTACGTGATCAGAATGGATCGGGGTTATGTTTTTTAAAGTAATTCTGAGTCCAGGCCTCTTTAAGTGCTGCATACACTGAAGTGAACTTTATTCTCATGCCACTCTGGGGGGGCTGCTTGTGGGATTGGATCCTTGGCCTTGGGAAGCAAAGCGTGAGGGTGAAAATGCAGTGATTTAATATCTGTTGAATTTCCTCCACACATGCATATTTACTTGAATCCTCAGCTGTTGTCATGCCATGGATTTAATTGATTTTTGCTAGCCGAGTACCATCCCAAGGTATGTAAACTCTAGGCAAAACCCCTTAAATTGCTTACAGAGTAGCTAATATTGATATAAGATAATGTGGTAGAAATGAAGTGGAACTGCCACACTTCATTGTCCTTTTGTTCCCCCAAACCTGCCATTGGACGTGCTGCCAGGCTGACTGTGAAGCTGTGGTCAGTGTCATGCAGCATCTTCTGTATTTGTACCAGTCTCTGTCTTTTTTTATCTATGTATTCAAGGCCAGGCTGGATGGAGCTTGAGCAAGCTGCTCTAGTGGAGGGTGGGGGGGGGGTTGGAACTGGATGAGCTTTAAGATCCCTTCCAACCCAAACCATTCTGTTATTCTATGATACATCAGCAAAAAGCCACTTGGTGCTGACCCTAAAACCTGCCCCAAGAGCATTCACCAAATCTACCAGCTTGGTTAGTGGAAGGGGAGCATGAATCAAATCCATGTCCTGCCAGGGAGTGTTGGGTGGGAGGCAGCAGCATGAGTGGCTGTTAAAACCCATGGGCTGTTAGGGAGATTCATGCACTTCAGCAGTTACTGGCTTTCCTGTTGTGGTTCTGTTGTCCAAAATGGTCACAGCCTCGAAGAACACCTTCACATCCCTGACCTGGCTTTGAATTCAATCAGTGCTTCAGCACTGGTGTGGAAATACGGTCACACTGTGCCAAAACACAGCTGGAGCACCCTGCTGTTGGGTGTTGGTGTTAGTAGGCTGTCCGAAGGTTGGACAGCAACCCCTATATTAACCCACAAGGTTATCAGTGAACTGGAATGTAGTTAAAAGTTCTTCCTTTTTTGCTTCAGATCATAGAATCATTGAATGGTTTGGGTTGGAAGGGACCTTAAAGCTCCCCCAGTTCTAACCCCCTGCCATGGGCAGGGATACCTTCCATTAGACCAGGTTGCCCAAAGCAAAGAATGAATCACAAGGCATTTGCATTTTAATTCACTGCTGGGGTATAATTTCCTTGCTCTTGAGATGGATATAGTCAAATTTCCTGGGATGTTTTACATGGGATGGAACAAATGAGGAATGGTCTCTTGTTTTGACGCTGGTGCTGCATTCTTCATGTTCTTCAAGTAGAAGTTCATCCTGATGAAATTTGGAAAGCACTGTGCATGGTAACATTGGAACCTGTCTAATTCACCTTGCTGGAACCATTTTTTTTTTCTTTAAAATACATTTTTCCTTTTTCTGTCTTTCTTTTTCCCAAACAGGAAGAGAAAACCCATTCAGGAGAGACTCTTCTTCATGTAAGTGTTATTTATGCTTGTTTATGAAATTATAAAAGGGTCATAAAGCTCATTAAAACGTTCAAATACTGAACGTTTGCCATCTGTTGATAGAAACTAAGTATAGAACGTGTAAAAATAGGCTGTAGTTACACAGTAATAACACTCAGCAACTGTTATCTTAGGTCGCTCTGTGCACTTCTTCTGTGCATATCACTGCAGGATTTAGAAACCATTTCAAAGCACTTTGCAGGCGTTTAAGCAGTGTGCCCATAAAGTTGGTGTGTAAATCCTGGAGGGATAATGTTCAAGTGGTTTGCCCAAAGCAAGGGAGACCTGTAATTTAAAGCTGGTTTTAGCACCCCAGAATCCTTGATTCCCAAACCCTGTGACAAGAGTCAGCTTCTCTGCCTTGGATCCTACAAAATCCAAGTCCTGCCTATAGAGCTATTTGCGTGCATGTGTAGTAGTGCGTGCATGCATGGGTAAGAGAGTGTGTGTATCTGCGTGTTTGGCCTCAAATAGCCTATAGGTATTTCAGGCCTCTTCTACAACCTCTGGTGATGCCCATTGCAAGAAGAGTAGATGCCACCAGTCATTGGTGAATACTGTTGCATATGTTTTGTGAAAGCCTTTGGCTCCAAACTGACTGCCCGGGCTGGAGGTGCTGGTGCATTATTCTTCATGGGACCGAGAAAGCTGCATGTCAGAAAGGTACAACAGCTTATTTTTCCACACCACCTAGTGACCTGGTTGGCTTGAGGTTCTCACATCTGAAAACTCCTGAGGAGTGCAGGAAGCTCTGCTCTGGTATTTCTTCCTAGTAACTAAATCTGATTGAATGTTCTAAGGGGCTGCATAGATGAAGACTCTCATTGCCTTAATGCAAAATTAGCTTAGCAAGGAAAATGCCTGTATTGTTCCCAATGCAGGGCCTGCTTTGCATAGCTTCCAAGCATGTTCTACATCCAGTGGCATGGCCAGCCCACGAGCACTTACCTCAGGCTCATTGCCCATAAGTCAACATTTGATTTGATTCTGTTATAAATAACATCTCCCTCGGAATCGCAGCGCTCCATTCCGCTTGCGTAGCAACTGCTGGTTAATCTGTAGCAAAAACGCCGTCTGGTAACAAATGGGTTTTTGCTATTGTTGAGCTGGAATGTTAGTTCAGCTTCTAGATGAAAGTGGCTTGCGCAAGGCGCCCCGGTAGACCATGATCTCTGTGGCTTGTACGGTAGTTCTGTAGGCAGCCGTGTTCTGCTCTTCCTCTCCCCTGTGCTTCCCTTCAACTTCCACCTGAGCGAGGGGTGGGCTTAGGGGAAGGCAGGGAACTTTGCATCCTGCAAAGCATCAGTGTGGGGTTTATATTAAGCCTGTTGCTAGTCAAGGATGTGTTGAAAACACTCTTTATTCCGGTTGTGTTGCTAGCAGAAACATTGTAAGACACTGTATTTAAAATAGCTTTAAACCACAAAGTGTTCTTTGGCTGGGTTTGTGGGTAGCATAACATAGTCTTTCCCTAAAGAAAGAAAAAGCCAGTAGTAGGTGAAGGATACCCCACAAAGGATTAAAGATTCCTCCTTCCCTACAGCTGGAATTCTAACTGAGACTAGGTTAAGTGTTGGTATCTTTGAGAAGGTACATCATCATTTTTAAAAGGTAAAGAAGAAGGAAAAAATCCAGAAGGTTTTTTGTTATGACCACTTAAAAGAGTAAAAGTTCATTATTATTTCACTCTGGCATAGGAAATTCAGACCTCTTGAAAAGCACATCCTTCACTGAGATTTGAGTGGCAAATAGTGTAGCGAAACCACCTTTAGGGGAAGAAGCTCCCAAATAGAGAAGAGCTGAAAGAGATGAACCCTACAGCACTGACTCTGTAGTGTCTGGAAACTGCAGACAGGTGTGACAGTGCAGATCTGAAGGGTTTTGTTTGGAGATTTCAGTATCACAAGTAATTGGGAGCTTCTTATGTCCAGTACATACAGTCTGAAATGAATGAGCAGTGAAAAGTTTGTGGTCCAGAGGCCATTTGTGGTGCAGCCTTCCATCACCTGCTGTGGCTTTTCAACAGCTAACGGCAAGCTTTGAGCATCAGAGCCTCTCTCTTCTGGTTCTGTGCATGAAATATTACGACTTTGACTCAATAACTCTGTGCCTGTCTGTGCATTGGCTGCCCTTGGCTTCCTCAACTGTGTGAGCTTCCAAACAAGAGTTAAACTCCAGGGATGGGAATAGTAAGGGTATAGTGAAGTGAGAGGACCATGAAGCACCCAGGACAATGACTTCTCCAGGCCATGTTCAGAGGGGGTTGACTCCTGTGGTGGTGAATGCTTGATGGGGATTAACCCCTCAGGACTGTGATTTGATCTGGTCACCGCCACAGGAGGAGGGCAGGCTGAGACAGGACTCCTTGTGACAGTAACCAGCCATATGTAGTTGTAATGATAAGAAAGGGACCGTCTTATTGTAGTCACTTTGCGACAAATACTACCACAATTCATTACTTTCCATCAGTGCCTCATCCTATGGAGGAATCACCACTGCCCATCTACATTGAGGAGGGGACAGAAGTCCCGACTGGTGAGTGCAGTTGGGATGGGATGTGTTTAAGGGGGGGTATAATGGTACTTGGGTTTTATATTCCTCACGTTTGTCTGTACCCATTTGTCATTGAAAACTGTAAGGCCTGTTGCAAATGTTCTGGGATTTTGATTTTTATATTCTTAATGCAAGTGTATTTTAGGGCTCTTGAGGATGGTTAAATACTGCTAGCATGGGTTTTCAGCTAATCATAAATCAAAGTACACAAGTCATAAATCAAAGTGCATATTTTATGTAGTGCCACTGAAAGCTTCCACACAGGATCTCTTAATACAAGGCTGGGGAAGACCATGAGTATCAGAAGAGGTAGTTCCCACTTCAGCCTTTCACCTCGGTGTTGAGATGCTTGGAATAATCAGCCGGCTGGGTCAGCAGTTTTTGTCTTGCTGACACTCTCCTGCCCAGCACCCAGCAGACTCACATTGCACACACCACTGGATAGGCAGAAGAGAGTTAGAGAGCTTTACCATTACCTGCATTGCACATCGGAATGCTGCACTCCCCCATTTCTGAGCTCTGGAGTGGATGGGTTGTCACTACATGGATATATAGGTTTGGGTGTTTTGTTTTAGATAGAGGAGCAATTTTCCAGATAACCCATAAAGAAAGAGACTCAAAGATCAGTAAGCTGGGCTGTGGTGATCTCTTTGGACTGTAGAAAGTTGTGACTGCAGCATTTCCCAGATCCCCTTCCTTATCCAGCCTGTTCTTGGTTGCATCCAGTAAGTGTGCCTTGGCTATCACCTTGGGAGTCTGCCTTGTTGAACAGATGCGTCTCTTCACACTTTTTCTTTCTACATATCCTGAAATTTTCCATTCCAAAATTCAAGCAATTGCTTCTTGTCCTACTGTCTTTTGAGCTAGCTGAATTACCTTCCTCTACACACAGCACCTTGAGGGTATTTGTAGCTGGATCTGAGCCCAGGAGTCATCTCATTTATAGACCATATTAATTTAGCTCTCTTATTCTTTCCTTAGATCATTTTTATTGTCCTTATTTGTATTTCCTTTAATTTTCCTATCTCCTTCCTAATCTCTGAAGACTTGAACAGCTCATGCTGTTTGCACTGTGGTTGTTTTGCCGTAGCATTATGCTTTAGATTTCCGTATCATCCCTTCATATGTATGCAACCAGAAATAGCTTAGCATTTGACCCTTCTCCTGCATCACTCAGCAGCATCACATGGAGAAAGTCTATTCATGGCTAGTTTTACCTGCCATCACCTTTAGGTCTTTCTTGGATTCACGGCTGTGCATTTAGCTGCTCCTCAGGCAATCTCACTGCTCTCCTGACATGTAGGGCTTTATGCTTCCTAGCACTAAATCCCCACCCCACTGCATGTCACTTACTTATTTTCCCCAGGCATGATTTAAGATTCCTCTGTATCTATGTTAATGCCCTGGGATTCTATCATTTACATAGAAGTTGTTACTGTTATATCAGGTATAGAGCAAAGTACTTACAATTTTGTTTCAGCTGTCTTCTGCACATTGCTCCAGTCTCCTTTCCCAGCTCCATCATTCCCGTTTGCATACCTTCCTGAGCTTTTCCTTCCTCTAGTTCTCAAAGTTCATAATGTAAAAACTGGCAGGTTTAGCCTTCACCTTGTCTTCAATTTGTACCTTTTCCATTGTACAATTGTTGTGTCGTTGCTGTGTCTCTTCTATGCATGGCCTGATGTGGTCTTTCCAACAGCAGATCATCTTTCCCTCACCTCTCCTGGGGCTGTAGTCAGCAGAACATCTGCTCAACATCCATCCCCTCTTGTAGAACCATTCAGGCTGAGTTCTGCTATGGCCCCTGGGCCCCTGGTATTTCATCTTGTCTTTCCCATTGCACTGAGGAAACCCGGACTGCTGGGATGATGGCATCAGTGCCAAGAAACATACTGTAATGCTGATGAATCACAGAACTGACCAAGCAAACAAACAAAACCAAACCCTATGTGTGAAAAGCTTTTTAGAGGATGTTTGCTCAGTGCTGTCGTGAAGCAGGTTTGTTGGAAATGCAGTAGGAGCTGTGAAATGGCCAAATCGGGCTGGGAAGGGCACCCTGTTTGCTTATTTTAAAGAAGTATCTGGACTGTCAATAGCGAGCTGTGATTGAGGAGAATGAGTGGAAAAAGTAAATGATGCAGAGATGAGAGCAAACCACAAGCTCCAAGTTGGGTATTTGAATGCCTTACATAGGTCAGGGCTTTTTAATAGTGTAAGTCCTCAAGTCAGCTGCAAAAGGCTGGTCTCGGTCTCAGTTTTGGACTTGTTTTCCATTGAGCTTACTAGCGTGATCCAGATCCAGGGTGCCCATTTGCACCTGGTGAGACCAGAATAGTTGAGATGGGAGCAGAGTAATGCACAGTGCAGTGGTTAAAACAACCCAGCACAACCATCATTTATTTTTAAAGGGTTGTTTGGAGAACTTGGATGATTTCCTCATCTCAAGCACATTTGGGATAGTATATGGAGCGTGTGCTGTTCTGACCCAACCCTCGCTGGTGGTGGTAGGTCACTTTGTAGTTTCTGTATTAAAAAAATAGAGAAATCAATAGGTTATTTCAGAGTCTAAATTTAGCGCTAATTATTTCAAGCAATTGAAAAACGAACATAAATCTCACTTGTTTATTACAGCTGCTTCGTGAAAACAGCAGCTACAAATAATACCCTGTAATGAAAATCTACTTAACACTGTCATGAATTACCCAACAAGAGAACAAGTATTTGGGATCCGGACAAGGGCAGCATCGCCTCCTCTGAGGGAGGGTCTGTGTTGAGGAGAAGGTGGTTATTACTTAACTGCTGATTTTATCTCCTTGGGTGAAATGAATGCTGTGACATTTGTGCATGGATGAGTACAACTTTTGTTTGGAAAAAGTTCTGAACTCTACTTGCTTTTTATGTACTTCTGCACTCCCTCAAGTGCGTTGCTAGAGGAGGGTGGGTGAGATGCAACAAGCAGGTTCATGAATCAAAGATGTTTCTGAGGAGATCTGTGAGTGCTAGCAAAAGATCCTTAGAATAAGAATAAAATAGGGCAAGTCAGACCCTGGCAGTCTTAGTTCAGGCACAGTTTCAACAGTCTTCCACACCTGGACTTGAACACCGCCAGGGATGGGGCAGCCACAGCTTCTCTGGGCACCCTGTGCCAGCGCCTCAGCACCCTCACAGGGAAGAACTTCTGCCTAAGAGCTCATCTCAGTCTCCCTGTATCCTCAGCTCAATCTTACTGATCCACTTTTGCAATGAAAAACACTGGCTTCATTAGACTTGTGTCAAATGTAGACAGATGTTAGGGAGACCTTGCCTGGAAAGGGTTTTTTTCCCCCATGAAATCATCTCTGTATGATGGATAGCTCCATTAGCACTCTGAGACCATATTCTCTAGGTGGTACTCACAAGTCATGGTGTATTCTAGGCTTCTCTGAGTAATCTTGATGACAGGAGAAGAATTTTCCTGTAATTGCACAGTTTCCTCCCTCCTTTTAAGCATCTCTCATGCCTTATTAAGGATGAAACCTGGATTTCCAGTCTGCTCATGCTCTTGGGCAGACTCAGTGAAAGACACATGCTTTGTTATTTCTTTGTCTTCTTCAATAAGATAGTTAGAGCTGTTTTTTAAGGAGGATAACCATAAGAAGTGCACCTTTCCCAAGCAGGGAGAGTATTTGGCACCTTAGGGAGTGCTGTCTCTGTGTCTCTCCAGGAGGTTGTCTTCCCTCATAAGTGAAGAGAACTGTTTCTGTCATATGCACTTCAGGGTTTGCTCTTTCATGGGGTGCTGGCACATGAAAAGCTTGATTTTTGCCAGCTACTGAGTGCCTTCTGCAAAGTATTGAGTGCCCTCCTATCCCTTGCAGCCAAAAAGGACTTGATTGCTCTTGGCATCAGGCAGATCTGGACCCAGAAGACCACAGGTAGTATTTACCAGTTATTTCTGTGCTTTTGCATGCCAGAGGTTGTCTGAATGGATTTCCACAGCATACAGGAGATTTCAGGCATTAATGACACTTGCCTGCCACTAAACCCATCTTTTTTTTAACTAATAATAATAATAAAATAATAAGCATGACATTTATTGCATTGCCATGGGGAAATTACTCCCCCCCCCCCAAATTAACTACAGCCCAAGTAACTATTAGCTCTTTAGAGCTATTGCAAATGTGTGAGTTATATACCCTGAATGAGCACCATATGCCAATTTATTGTGTCACAGTGAGTCACAGGGCACATTGTGGAAAGCAGTAATTGCTTGGCATGCATTGTAACACTCAGTAGGGCTTTTTGTTTGGTTTTCTGAAGGGAATATGTTTTTACCCTGACAATAAAATGAGTATTGTCTGATGTGCTGCCACCAGGGACTGTTGCTTATTTTATACTTAACCTGGAGCTTACCCATTTCCTACTCACTGCGCACACCCTCTCTTTTTCTTTAGAGCTGTTTGTATTGTATGAGTGCACTCTCAGAATATGAACCTTGAGCCTTCCATTCGGTGTTGTCTTGGCATTTTGTGTTAATTCTCTCCCTTTTCCTCCTCATCTTCTTTCATTGTCCGATAGGGAAATTCAGCCTGGTTACAAGGAAGAAGTGTTCACTCTGAGTGGAGTGAAGCAGTGGGATGGGTTGTGCAGAGGTTGCATGGTCTCCACTCTTGGAGGTTTTCAGAGCTTGTCCGCATAAGGCCATCAGCATCCCAATCTGATTTTGATGTTGGCCTTTCTTTGAGCAAGGGGTTGGGCTATGTTGACCTCCAAAAGTCCCTTCTAACCTATATTATTTTATGGTGCTGTTTAATACCCCGTTCCCATTCTGATTCATCCCTGATGCTGTGCATGTCGTTGAGTCCTCGCTCCGTGTTGGAGTCACGCCCATTTGTACCAGCATAGAACAGGAGTGACCTCCTGAAGGTCAGTGAAGTTGCAGCGGGCTTACTCACGTGGACTGAAATCAAGATGTAAATTGTAGCCTCAGATGAGATTAGCAGGTGAAATTTGGGTCTCTCTGAAACCAGTTGGAATTTTTACCAGGATTTCACTGGAGATCTCCTCAAATCTTGATTAAGTGCCAGTTGACGTTACCAGTTGAAGAATGTGATGCGTGATTATATTGGGACAATAAGTATTTATAAAGCAAAGATTACCTTTTTCTGTTTCAGTTACAAATCCCATTCCCAAGCAGCCTGGAAGAGAGCTTTGGGGTATTTAGGGTTTAGTGAGCCACCAACTGCCCTGGCTCAGCCGTTACGTGCGGGTTTCCTCATGTGGCTGTAACCACGTGAGGGAGTTAATGCTGTGCAGAGCATCTGCTCCTCAGCTAAACGCCCTCCCAGCCCTGCAGCTGCCTGCCAAAGAGCTTTGGACGTGCAGAGGGGCATCTGTGAGCTCTACAGGGTAGCAGATTCTCAGGGGTTGGCCAAAACCCACCCTTTGTCAGGACAATGTTATTTTAATTATGCTGACGGAAAGCAAAACTACTCTCAGAGTCTCCATCTCCATCTGGGAAATTATCAGCCCTCATCTAGATATTATAGAAAATGAAATCAAGAAATGTGGGAATAGTTCTATAGGGTTGCTCTTTCCATTCTGCCAAGATAAGATGATTTTTCTCCATATCTCTCCTTTATCAGCAAGAAGTTTATTGCTTATGCAAACACCTTATTTCCCATCAGGCTCTGTCAAAGGTAAACTTTACCAATGGGGTGACTGTAGTGGATTGAGGAAAGACTAAATATGAGTAACTAAAAGCCTTTGTTTTCCCTTCTTATGCAAGGCAGGATTCTAAAGTCAAGATTTAACAAGGCAGGCTTGCTTTCATGTATGTTTTCTAGTGATTGCTGTCCTCCCTATTCTGTAACAGCATCAATTCTCTCTCCTCATATAGATCCTCCTTAAATGATGTAAAGGGTTGTTCTCTCAAACACGAAAAAGGTGGTGTGGCATGTTGAGGGAATGTAGCAGTGGAAGATACTGTTGCTTATAGGGTTGAGGGTCCCTTCTCCTCCACTCTTCCTGCAGTTCACGAAGTATAGATTACAAGTCAATTTTAATAGCCAGATAATACTCACAGGAGGAATTTCAAGCAATACATCTGCCTCTGAATCACCTGGGTTTCTCCTTCTGCAGGACTATCTGCAGTTCATGTAGCTATTGCCTACGTGTGACTTCCTTACAATAACCCAGAAAAGTAAACCGAAGGAAACCTTTCTACCTTTAGTTTACATACAGTGTGTTTATGGCTACCTCGGCTGTTTGCCATGTCCCCATCATTTATGGCAGAACTGCAAACAGTTTCCCACCTTTCTATAATGAGCTTTTGCACACACACAGAGAAGCTCCTGAAAACCAACTGTAGCCATGGTGAAATCTGCTTTAGGTATTAAAAGTTAATGTGCACACTGGAATCTGGTGAAAGCGCGTTCCCTTAGGTGAAATTGGGCTAAGATCCTCATCTCTCCTGCTCTACATCTCTGAAGTGGGTCAATAGGAGTAGGCTGAGTTTACAGTGGTGAAGCGAGGGCTATAAAAGCAGCCTGCAGTGAAAACCATCAGCTGGTACGTGTTTGACAAGATAAGAGATGGCAAAAAACACTCGGGCTGTTCATATGTTGTCGTGCTGCATTTGGGGATGCTCACCTACAAACGCCAACAGAAAAGCCTCTGGGATTGACACTGGTATGAAGGTAGGGCTGCAGCTACTTGTTTGTTGTATTGGAGCCAGCCTTGCTCTCACAAAATTCCCTTTGGAGGCAGCAGTTCCAGGGTGAATTCGATGGGGCTTTTGTCCAAGTAGTGTGTGGAATCAGGGTTTTGTTTGTGCTTGGTGTGTGCTCTGCACTTTGCAGACCGTGGTATGCAAAAGTGGTTTACGTGTTAGTTTCCCTGGAGAAGTGAAGTATTTGTTCTGGTGCTGTTTGGTTTTCATATCTCCTGACATAGAACCGAGCCCAGCTCTCTGTGAGTGAAAGCTCATGTCAGAGGTCCATGGCGAAAGTGAACTGAAAATACACCTCTAGGCGGGAATCAGCCTGAACTATGTCATAATTTAAAGCAGATTGGTTTAATGGTCAATACCAAAGGTTTTACTTCCAACTCTGACCTTTGAAACAGATGCTAATGAGCAGAAATCTGATTTTTGACCAAATCATGCCCATTGGTCCTTTCCCACCCTAACTATTCTATGATTCCATTGAGGGGCCTGTAAGTCATAGTGGTATTCCTCTGAAGTGCCCTTCTGGAGCACATCGAGTGGCTCTGGCCAGCTATGGGAGCTCCAAGGACAGAGCTGGAACTGGAGATGGAGCCAGGGCTGTTCTGGGATTAAACCAAACGTGCCAATGTCCATCCGTGCAAGGCAGCACCTGGCACCAGCTGCATGAAGGCAAATAAACACCACAGTGTCCACACAGCTTTGCTTTGCTTTTCTTTGTCTGTGTGTGTGAAAGTCTGCAGTTCACCGACCTGCTCTGCAAAGTCGTGCTTTCTCTGAGCTGGGTCATCAGCTCTGCCACTTCTTTTAGCACATCCTCTGCAGACACCACTCACACACACACGCTGTGTTTTGCTCTGCTCGTATCAGTAGTTTCGGTATCATTTCCTGTGTAAAACCTCAGATGCTTGAAGTTCCTGTTCCATTTTTGAAGGAAAGAAAACAACAGCAGTGAAGTAAGCCTCGGGGTGCTCAGGGAGTCTCTGGTGGCTGAAGGTCTGTGAGCAGTTTGTGAGGTTTGGTGGCAAGGGTCATTGCTCCATATCGCAGTAGTCTACAGCTTGTTTCTCTCAATGAATCATATTTTTGCTGATAATTACTGCCAGCATGGAGGAGAAGTCAAGGCTGAAATCAAAAGCAGCTCATTTAGTTATTAAGTATTGGAGCTCATGGCTCTGTCGTCAGGGCTCTGTGACCTTCTCAGACTTTACAGCCCTGTAATGGGGCTAACGCTGCTGATCGTGTGCGTGTAATAGCTGTTTTGCTGGTACAAATGAGCTGGCTGGTTTCCACCCACAGTGCCGTGTTGCACAACTCTGCCCTGCATTAATGTATGCTGGAGAAGCAATCAGGCATCCTGCACACGGGGCACGGAGGCAAAGAAGAAGAAAGGAGTGATCTCTTCCACCAGTGCTGTTGTGTGACATGTCAAGGGGAATAGCTTTAACCCGCCAGATGGGAGATTGAGATGAGATCACATAGAATCACAGAATAGTTAGTATCTTAGGCAGGAATTCTGCCCTGTGAGGGTGCTGAGGTGCTGGCACAGGGTGCCCAGAGAAGCTGTGGCTGCCCCATCCCTGGCAGTGTTCAAGGCCAGGTTGGATGGGGCTTGGAGCACCCTGCTCTAGTGGAAGGTGTCCTTGCCTGTGGCAGGGGTTGGAGGTGGATGAGCTTTAAGGTCCCTTCCAAGCCAAACCAGGCAGGGACTATGATTCTGTGTTTAAACAGCCGCCACAGGTGGGATAGGAATCTCTTCTCAGTTATTGTTTAAGAGGGACAGATGCAAGCAATAAAAACACAACTCTGTCTTTGTGTGCAGGTGAGGTAGGCAGGTACAGGAACAGCCTGGTTACAAAGCTCATCAAAGCCATTAGCGGGCATGGAAAACTTAGCTTGTTTTTCCAAAAACATGTAATATTATATCTGTTTTGTACTTAGCTGGAAAACATACTAAAAAAGTACAGTAATCTTCAAGTATGGGAAACTTTGAGCTACTTGGAGTCAATTTTGCAGCAACTTGGGGTCCAATTCTGGGAGTCAGTTGCTGCAAAAACTTGTCTTTGTCATTGCTCATTGGATGGGGTTTTGGGCAACCTGGTCTAGTGGAAGGTGTCCCTGCCCATGGTAAGGGGTTGGAAGTGAATGGGCTTTAAGGTCCATTCCGACCCAGCCATCCAAAGATAGTATGAAAGTCCTCAACACTTGCATTGGCAAACTCAGTAAATACAAGGCTAAGTTTAGAATTAGCTGAAAAAAACCCAAAAAAGCCATATGAGCGTGGTGTGATTTATCCCTAAGAAAAAATAGTTTGAAATAATGAAGTCGTACATTATACTGCACATTTACTTCACTAAATGGCTACTTTCTTGTTTCTCATCTCTGCCCTGGGGACAGCTTGGTTATCGTGGCACGGAGATTGCCGTCTGCCATTAACACGCCTCATAGAATTGATAGGTTATTAATCACATGCAGAAAAGTCAATAGGCACAGTGCACACCGCTGGCTGTTCAAGTTCATAAGCTTGGTGGGCCTTAAGCTGTTTGCCTTTTTTATAGCAGCAGGAAGGGCATCCCTTACAAGTCTTGATGGGGTTTATTTGTGGCAGTAGGGCAAGATTTACTAGGGAATTGGAGTCCACTGCACAGCACAACTTCAGAATTGAAAATAAAGTACAAGAATGCTTGTTTCTTTGGTCACAAGTTGTATAACTGCAGGAGACGAGGTGGTTGAAGAGTTGAAGACATGCACAGCTTGTTGAATCTTCTTCAACATCGTCCATCTCGCTTGGAAAGCCATCACCTTGCCACACCACTTGCATGTACTCCTGCATTTTGTTAAGGGCCCTGTCTTAAAGATGAGGGCCTCGAGAGATAGAGTCACCCAGTGAATCAGTGTTTCTCACTTTCATGATGGGAGAGCTGGTACTGCGCTGGTAGAATGCAGGGAGGGCAGTGGAGACCTGGTGCTTCTCTCCAGCCTGTTCACAGGAGGCTCTTAGCTGGCACATCCAGAGGCATTAAATTAGGTCAGCAGTTGGCTTCACATGAACAAAACTAAATGTTAACTGGATGTTCTCTTGCACATAACTACCAGTACCATGTACAAGGGGAAGATCAGTTTCCCTGGCTCTGCCAACCCTTGCCTTCACAGTCTCCTTCCCTATGGCCCTCTTTGTAAGAATCACCTTTCTTTGAGGAGGGGACAAAGGAAGAAGTCCATGGCTTTCCAGTGCAGGATGCAGGATTCCATTGCTGAGATGCAAGAGTCACTGTGTCCACAGTGGTTTTCAGTAGGATGGGGTCATAACCAATGATGTCCTTTACTTCATTGAATTATAGTATGGCTTGTGCTGGAAGGGACCTTAAAGCTCATCCACCTCCAACCCCTGCCATGGGCAGGGACCCCTTCCATAGAGCAGGTTGCTCCAAGCCCCTGTGTCCAACCTGGCCTTGAGCACTGCCAGGGATGGGGCAGCCACAG
>JAOEHY010019548.1:0-22596 GCA_025447955.1 Psilopsiagon aurifrons | reverse complement strand
GAGGGGGGTGGGAGGGGAAAAAAAAAAAGAACCGCTGCATCAGCCTTCACCAATTAGGCAAGTATCTCTAATTAGGTGGAAAAAGACTTTGTTTATTACTTTTTATTCCTGTACTGCTGTCAGGAGAAAAGTATTCCATTTTTCACAGCTGTCTTCCACAGCTCCCTTTCACAGATACTGCTTAACAGGAAAACTCTATCAATTACCTTTCCTGGAAAACTCTGAATGTCTCTTTGGAAGAGCCAGTTCATGTATTTGGGTGACTGTGTGTAACTCCCCAGAAGCTCAAGGCCACAGGGCTTAACACTACACAAACAAAAAGACAGTCCAACCCCAACAATATCACAGTTCAAATGCAGAAATCCAGGAACAGCAGGGAGACAAATCACTCATCCCTAAGCTTCTCTCCTTCTACCATAACTCATCATAGAATCATAGAATAGTCTTACCTAAGATTATGCCTGCTTTTTCCAAGAAAAAATAACAGTATCCAGAACATACCCTTCCTTTTGACCCCTTTTTTTCCTCTCCTTTAAATAACCTACCTAACCAGGAGTCTACCATTAACCTGTGGACCTATGAAACTATACACAGAGCACCAGACTATTAGGATATATTGAAGGTTAAAAACAAACAAACAAACAAACAAAACACCCTCCCCAAAAACTCCAAAGCTTTCAGTAGGGGAAATGCTACAAATGAGCACTTTCAAAACCTGTTCCACTGAGCTCTGTCCCTCAACTTAAAGCTGACGGAAAACAAAATAAAAAACAAAAAAAAAAAGGTATTTCCCTAATCACATTTGTTAGGACACTAGTATGGAAGAACACACATTTCGTATTATGTTCATGATGAAATCTGTTTGTTCAAACTGCACTCTACCCTAATGACTTTCAGCTTTGCTCTGTAATAAATGTCTGAGGTTTTATTTTGCAGTGAAATTTAGAGCGAGAAAAAGGTCAAAGCTTATAGTGAACCAGGTTGCTTTCAAAATTGACAGTGACCCAATCACAGCTGTACCATGTCATTAGCAGCTCTTAATTTTATGCAAAGTATACATAATTTGCCTTGAATAAGAAAGTTTTTATTCCCCATTTCTCACTCCTTTCTCACACTTTTATTATCAAATATCGGCTCATGGGTGAAGCTCAATGGTTTGTTACATTACATTCATAAATCTCACAATAAAACCCACACTTCAGAAAACTAGACTGTACCTCTAACGATCTCTGTTACAAATTACATTGTAAAAAGTGGTGGGTTGGGGTTTTTTTTAAATCCAGGAAGTAACCATCTGATTAAATTCTAAGTCTGGATACCACAAACACTGTCAAAGTCAGGGGACTGAAAACCAGTCTGATTCAAGACAGTAGCATTCCTTGATGCCCCATCTGACAGGGCTGTTAGATCATCACCAACCTGGGTGTTGCAGGGCCATAGAATATACATTCTAACTTCTCCTTTCTCTCCCTAAAAAACATTGTATGAGACATGATACAAGTAACACCTTGCAAGAACACACCAGTTAAAGAATTTAGCTCATGTACAAGTGGAGCCAACCATGTAACGAACAAACAGTAGATCCAAAAGGAAAACACTGAAATATAGCCTGAGTAGCTTTATACTTCTATCCAAATATGGGAATGCCCGTTCATATGATAACTTCAGCTTCAGAAAATAGCTCATTTACAGAGAAACATCAGAAAGGAACACAAATTAAGGTAGGGATATGCCAACCACAGCAGACTTTTTACTGCCTTTTTAACTCAAGTTTAGTTGATAAGACTATCATTCCAGCCAGCCCCACCCTCAGGAAAGGTGTACTCAAGAGGGTTTTGCTGGTGATTTAGGCAAATCTATAGTAGTTTTATCACACTGACAAATACCTACTAGATTTGCTTACTGCATAAAATCCTGAGTCACTGAGGAAAGCAAGGGGTTTATTGTTATGCAGGCATTTCTGGAAAATGCCAGAACACTTCAGACTTCTAGAACTGATAAATATTGCAGATCTGCTGAAATAATGACAGTGACAAACAACAATTGTTTACAGGTTAAAGTATTTTACTGGAGTTGTCAAGCTAAGTTTGCATTTTGCTAATCTGAATTCAGTAAACTAGCATTCATTACTATACCTTTGCTCACTTTATGGATTGATGATACATGAAACACAAAGATTTTTCTTTTAATTATGTTCAGTCCTTCAAAATTACTGCAGTGCCTGACAAGCAGTAAGAAAATTCCCTTTTTTATAATTTAGTAATGACTTGTCTTTTTGTGCAAGCACCTGAAGTTATCACTGCACAAAGAAAATCCGCTTACAAAAGAGTAACTGCACTGATGATGCTCTAGGTTTCTTTTGCATTACTTCTCAGCTGCCCTACTGAACTACTGGTTAGAAATACTGTTGCAGACCAGTGCAAAATACTCGATGCACATAGTAAGAACATTTAATCTTGGAAGGACACCTTGTGTTCCCTTACAAATTTTACCCCAAGGAAAACAGACTATTTCCCAGTTCGAAAAATTGAAAGAATTCAGACTTTTACCAGCTTGAGAATAAAACAAACTTTGGGATGGAAGAGACTGTCCAAGCTCAAGTGTACAAGCACAATCTGTCAGTTTTTCACAGATAGAAGAGAATGTGAATTTATTCAGTGTTGGCAATTAGAATTAACTGCATGGCTGTATCTTCCTGAATGCTGATGTGCTTGTTCTTACATGACACTGGGGAGGAGGAGAAGGCTTCGTGGCAATTCAGAAGAGGAAGCAGGAACTGAAGAAAAGCATTTCCAGAAGAGACTATTTTAGGTGCACATAGAATGGAATTTTTTCACACATAATTATTTGCAGCTATTACTAACAGGATAATAATTTCTTAAATTGTATCAGTATATAAATGCACAAACACATGCACATATGCAGGAGCATCTGTTTATAAATCATAATAAATTAAGCTTGGGTTTATTTTATTTGACATATCACATATGAAAGTGATTTTGATGCCCTTATTTTTTAATCCTCCATTTAGTACATCACAAATCCATGCAACATAAAAGAAAAATTGAGCTTTGTTCAATGACAGCTCAAACAGAAATATTCATAGAAACAGTAATGAATTTCTTTCCACTTCTCATAATTAAGAAGAGTTCATTCTTTATTTTCTTCAGCACCAAAGAAGTCTTGTAAAATTCTGAGAATTGAATAAAAATAAAGGATTCTTGCTGTGGTTTAAGCCCAATCAGAAACTGAGCCCCTTCCTCCCTCCAGCTCCCAGAGGGAGGGGGATGAGAATCGAAAGAATGTAACTCCCACGGGCTGTGATAAGAACAATCCAGTAACTAAGGTATAACACAAACCACTACTGCTACTGTCAATAATAATAACAATAAGGGAAATAAGGGAAGAGAATACAACCGCTCACCACCCGCTGGACGATACCCAGCCCGACTGAGCATTGATCTAACCCTTCCAGGTAACTGCCCCAGTTTATATAGTGGGCATGACGTGCTGTGGTATGGAATACCTCTTTGGTCAGTTTGGGTCAGGTGTCCTGTCTCTGCTTCCTCCTGGAGTCCCCTCTTCCCTGGCAGAGCATGAGGCTCAGAAAGTCCTTGGTCAGAGTAAACATTACTGAGCAGCAATGAAAACCATTGGTGTTATCAGCGCTGTTCTCAGGCTAAAAGTCAAAAAGCTGGTACAGCACTGTACCAGCTAAAAGTCAAAAAGCTGGTACAGCACTGTACCAGCTACTAAGGAGAAAAATGACTGCTGCTGCTGAACACAGGGCAATTCTATAAATGCTTTTGTCTCTTAAAATAATGTACCTTGTCTCTTGTAGTCTCAACAGTGATCTTTTATTTAAAAGTTCAGATTCTAGCATTAGAGAGTTATCCTGAACTGTCACTAATAAAATAATTTCTTGTACATATTTATTTCATATTTTATAGGAAAAGTACAGAAAATCCAAATTCAGTCACAGTCAAACACTTCTGTCTAGAACATCTGACCAATGAAAGACCAGTTTGCTGTAACTACACAACCTACAGCCTTTAGTTTTCTAACTAGTTGCTTTAACTCTGGCGTAGCCTACATTCAACCATAAAAATCACATAGTACTATTTTAATCATCTAATTGCCCATCTAATTTTCACAGAATATCAGAGACAATATTTGAAAATTTCTCTGTAGAGAACATCAGTTTCTTGAAGATGATGTCAAACCTGCACTCCAGAAGGAAAATGAATGCACCCTATATAGAAGGCACTCAGGTAAGCACTTCTCTAAAAATGATCTGTAAAACCATATAATAATTGGATATGTTTATAATACTCCAGTGTCAAGCACAACCATTTAACATCAGGTTGGAATGGGAGCTAACTCATTAGAGCTCCAAAAAAAAAGCAAAGAAGTTTGTATCTCTTCTGTTATGTGTGGCTGGAGAGAGAATTTCTGTGATTGAGAGCCTTCTTCCTAACTGGCAGATACAGCATTTGTTCAGGTCTGACAACAGAAAAACGAAGTAATTGCAGAGATGACTATTACAAGGAAGGGAGGAAAGCCTTGATGCACTGCTAAGATATTAATTTTGTCACTGTGACTACAAAACTAATGCTTGCCATTAGAAAAGGGGGTTTATTAAACTATAAGGAATAATAAAATGTATCATTTCCTGCTGGAGGTCAGGCTGGTCACTACACTGGTTGACTAGAATACAAACATGAGAATAGTACTAAATGTGGCATTAGCTACCTATATGCTTATTGTCATCTATCAAATAATTCTTTTATTATCTATAATCTTGCTTATATAAAAAAAAAAAAAAGAAGTTTGCAGTCTACCATAGAATTTATCTTTCATAAATTCACACAATCTAAGTCTTGACAGTAAGCTTTAACCTATTATTTTTCTGTGAAACAGCTGTGCGGTTGGGCACAGCTGGCCTTTAAGGATGGCTCATTGTAGCAAGAAATTTCCAGGAGGTAGAGCACATTATATCCTCTTTTCAACACCAGTTCCTAACCCCACTTGACAGAGATAGAGGTAGCACATGGCCATGAAACATTTTATTTTGGGTAGAAAACAGCTGGAAGCAAACTGAAGTACCAAGCTGGAGCTGAAGGCAAAGCTAAAGAAGCACAAAGAAATAAAATTAACACAAAATTCTTATCCATCACCAAGTAAATTCTGTGAGGACTGAAGTATTGTCACTAATCTCTACTTTCACATGACCTATACTTACAAGTTTAAAGATGAAAAAAGTAAATAAGTGTGAAAAACAATTAGATCAGGTAGGAATTGCTGGTATTTTCAGTTTCTCATCTGCAGATTGTAGGCTCTACACTTCATACTTTTTTCCAAGTGTTAGTTTTATTTGAGCATAGCTTGGTGATATATTTAAAGTAGTGAAAAGAATTTTAGTATTTACTCACTTATTCACCTTTGCCAATATTTTAGAAACACTATCAAGAGATTTTTCCTTGTAATTAATCTCCAAGAGAAGATAAAAAAAGACTATTTCTTACCTTTAATACAAAGATACTCTGCTTTATTGTAGGCTTGTCTCTCTTAACTGCAAATTGGATGGAATACTTCCCACTTATTTTCCCATTTCTTAAGAAAGAATAAAATAAACATTCTAGGATTCACCTATTTGGAAGATAACCTATAAGCACTCTGAAACTAGTTTCCATTTCAGTTTCATGGGATTAATTTATTTTACCTTTACAATGGCTCTTGTCTCTCATTTTTGCAACTGCAATTTGTTTACATAAGAAATCAGGAATAATAAAATTTGTCTTAGAAACAGAGATGCACATCCTGATGATTAGACTCCTGCTGAATTGTAAGCTTTCACAGTGAATGATTTTGAAGGACATTTTGGGTCCTTGCTCCAGATAATAACCTACTTGAAGGATTTGAATATACTCCAGTATTTTAGGAAATTCAGAAGTTGCTGTTATTCTTAAGTCAATCACAAAATTCCCTCCTTTCAATCAACATAGCAAAGAATACTATTTATGCTTCCAAAAAAGAATTATTTTGTCCAAATCATCTAGAATAATTAGACTTTTAGAAAGCACTGCAAATTTGAACCTGAAATACTCACAATATGATTTTAACTGTTCAAAGTCATTAGACCAGAAAGTCTGCTACAATAGGTATGATTACATTAATGTCAGAATGTAGATGCTCACCAGATCCCAGTGCAAAACTGAAGTGGTATTAGCAAGGTATGTCTTCTACTTTTATATTTTTAATTCGTCCTTACAATCTCTCTTCAAACATGTCACATCTCTTTCCCACCTACCATATTCCCTCATGTGTCTGCCTGCATATTCCCACAATCAGTGCTAATATACTTGCTATCAGCCAGATAATTTTTATACAAACATTAGAACTCCTATTTTCAAAACAATGTCTGTGATTTAGTCACCTCATTCCTAATTTTCACTTCAAAAACTTGTTGCTAAAAAAAGTCTTCGCCTTCCTGAATGCTTTTATGTACACCAAAGCTCAAAGTAACACCTCGGCAATTACATCCCATTTTCTTTATTTTCTAAGAAAGTAAGTCAGTAACTAGGTAAGTTATGTACCAGGCAAGTACATATAATAGCTAGTACAATAGCTAGTACAATAAACCAATTTAATTGGATTTTTCTATTATTCAGCTTAGGTAAGACACCTGAATCAGATGAGACCAGATGAAAAGTTCTGCTGAGCTCCATAAGTCTCTGACAAACAGAATGTAGAACAGAAGCAGTCATGGAGTGATACCTCCCTTTAACATTCTCCCAGCAGTTAACAATTTGCAGTGCGTGATATTCCTCAGGTAGGTGTAGTGTTTATGTACTTCCAGGCAGTATCCTGGTGTACTTCCACACTGTAACCCCCAATGGCTTTCTCCTCCTCAGAATAATAGTTTTCCTTTAAAGCAGTGTAAATTATGAGCATCCAGATCAGTTCACCTTCAGCATATTAACTTGGATATTTTTGGAATCTCACTGGACTCTCTCCTTTCCCATTTTTACACTTTTCTCTCCTGAATAATTCTACTAACACTGATCAAACACAAAGCAATGTACCATCATCTGCACCGCCTGACCAAAAGGGTACTACATACTGGCATACAAACCTAGAAGATATGTAGCTTCTTCTCAAGGAGATGAGAGAAAAGCAAGAAATCAGACATTTCTGGAAAGAATAAAGCAGGCTATCCGAAATGTAAACTTTGAAAAATACAGAAAACATTGATTTGCCATTTAAGTCTAGCTCATAGGATGATATTTGATTTCTGTAGAAACTGAAAATCTTACAGCAGCTATCTTGATACAAACATCAGGATTAACCAAATGAGAAGGTCAACTCAGAACCCCTTATGATATCGAAAAGTCGAAACCTGTATACTGGCTGCAGAAATTTTTGTTGGGCAGTTGTACTGCCTTGCATCGACCTTGTTATCAGCTTTTTAATTATGAAAAGGATTTTGAATGGAGGCAAACCATAGGTTTTGGTAATTTTCACTCCTTAGCAGACGGCGAAAGGACATAATGCACCATAAAGCCAGATGTGTCGCATGCACAAACAGATGTTTTCAGATTCAACTTATCATAGAAGGCAGAAATCACTACTAAAAATATTTAAAAGTTACTCTGCACAACTGATGCTTCATACCCAAAACAGCTGATTCAGTCTGAAGCTAACTGGAGCTTCCTAGGAGGCCCAGAAGGCACAAAAACCTTTTAAAGGCTACACAGCCCTTTTGCATTTAGCATGAAAGGTCAACTACAGGCCTCTCCTACTGGATGTTAACACTTAACATTCAAAAGCACAAAGTGAAACCACCTCAGGAAATTCATTGCTGTTGGAAAAATTGTGGACATATGCTACAATTGATGTAAAACCGAAATTCACTGACAAACTCCATTTCTGTTCAAATCATCCATTTAATTCTTCCAAGTGCAATAATTGCCAACTGTTTGCCCAATGGTAAACCACCCAAATAAGCTGTAATAGTTTCTCATCTCACTACTGCTGTTGATATGTTAAAATTCTTTTAAAAACAGTGTTCAGTGTTATTGCTGTATCTTCTGAGGAAAAAAAAAAAATGATGCATTGACAGAAATTACACTTTTGATGACATATATCCTAAATTTAAACAAAACATTTCTTTCAACTTAAATGATATTAATTATTGCATTAAATTGCTGAGCTTAATATTTGCTATGTCTGAGTACAAGCAATTCTAAACATCTACCCATCAGTACACTAAAATATATCTTACATCTTTTAGAGGGCTGAGATGCACCTTCCCAAAGCCATGCTATTTTACAGGAGCATCTGAATTAATACTGTTGGGACTGTAAGACTGTTTTAACAGAAATGCAGTTGTTACTGTTAAGGAGCTTGTACTGTATTGTAAGTTTGGTCATTGTACTTTGACACATGAAGTATGTCCTTAATAAATAAGACTGGTAACCTTAAACTGGGGATAAGCAAATACAAATAAGCACATCCTGAAAAAAACCAAATGTGCAAAGGTAAAGCTTAAATGGAGAGGCATAAAATATATCTTCTCATTCTGAGAAAAATAGAAGTTAACCTGAGAAGTTGAGATTCATTCTGCGTGTGTGTAGCTAACTGTCCAGCAAAGAGAAGGTAGAAGCACATCCCTTTGATTTTAACAGGATTGCAGAGGAAGTCTCCCTCTTGCTTAAATCAACTTTAAATACTACACATTTGGATCTTTAGAGAGACTGCAATAAAACTACTGGAGATGAAGAAATTGAATTCCCCCTCGAGGAAAGGCTACTGGCAGGAAGACCTTATTTTTTATATATGCAACAAAAATTATTGCTTGCATTTACATAACCTTTCAGCTAAGGATCTCAACGTACAAACCTATATGCATAATATAGACTATAATATACAATAAACACACATTATAGGAGCTAGTTGCATTATACTTACTTAACTACATGTCAGCAAGTAATTCAATTCTGCATGAGAAACCTTCTCTCAATGGAGTATTTCTGTAGGTTCAATTAAAAGTCAGGTGCCTTGGGCACAAAAGTAGCAGAAAGGTCATCAGAGCTGCCAGCTTTCATGTTGCTGACACCATCTAGAGATGGAGTCTTCACTAAGGAAATGGGAAATCTCTTTAAGGTTACTATTTCTCTACCAATCTCTGATTTTGGACAATCAAGTCCTTACTGATGTTACTTTTTTACTCTCTTGAATCTTCTCCACTGAGAAATCTGTATGTCACTTTGGTAGATGCCACAGTTTCACTCCATCTCTCTCTTTTCAGAGCATTCTGTACAAGGTGGTACAAGGGCACTAAATCCATACCTTTTCTTGATCCTTTCCACCAATAGTCTCTGACCAAGTCAGCACCAGGCTGCAAATGTCATTAAGCCTCTGTGTCACCACATCACATGCACCATACAGATGCCAACTCAGCTTGGAGCCTGAGCATGGTACTGAGCAGCAAAGAAATCACCTGCCCTGGTAAGCCTATCCTGAACTACTTGACTAATGTTTGGTCACCTGCTGGCAAGCTAAGGACAACAGTTTGCACATTTTTATCTCAGAACCCAGGAAGTAGGAACACCTGATGAATCTTTATTTTACTTATAAGGTGTCATTACTTATCAGGCTGTAATGAGAATAGTGATATTGAACGTTTATTTTCTTTCAATTTGGAAAATTAGAAAAATTGTGTATTCTTTAATTTCCTGCTTCTTTTAAAGCCCATTTTTGCAACACAGCCTCTGTAAAACTGCACAAAAAATGCAAGAGGATACAAAAATCAATTACAGACTCCTCTGTTCTCCACTGTTGTCTGTTAAAAGCAAGATGAGAAGAATCCCTACTGAGATAATAAATCTCTTGAAGGGAGCTGGAGGGAGTTGAAAACAAAAACTAAGTTCATGTCACATATAATGACCATCAATTAGTCCCTCTTGTATGAATATGCCAATAATAAACAAACAGGAAAAAAAAAATCAATTGCCAATTATTCATTTGTATTATGACCACTTCCAGAAAGACAGCAAATGCAAGTACTCCATTCTTTAACAATATGACTCTGATTCCTGAGAGGAACAACAAAACAAAACCAGGAAACAACAAAAACCTCAACCCAACAACCAACATGCTAGAGAACAAAAACATGAATCTGCTTTTACTTAGTCATCAGCTGAAACCTTCTTGGACATCTTTCTATTAGCTCCATGCTTTTGGAACATAATGAGTAAAGATCACTGAAAAGACAATTGGTAACAATGTGGTGGCACACTATACCAAGATTAGTGCCAAAAGATTCTCCACTCATCACATTGTAAGTAAGAGTAATACATTTTAACAGACTGAAAAACGAGATGTTTTAGGCCTTAATCATGGAAACATTCAAGTGTAGATTTAGCTTTGTGCGAGAAAATTCAATGCCAAGTGTCCTCCCACGTTTAAAATCTCTCAACATATAAGTGTTCAGATAGCTACTACACACTGTGATTTATTCCTATGATGATAATCAAGACAAACACTTCAAATGTGGAGAACACACTTCCCCCTTCTTGGATGGGAAGCCTTTTTTCTAAATACAATGGTAAAAAACAAGTAGAAAGATTGGTTCAACCAATTCTCCCAAGTAACTCCTCTCCAGACTACAACCCTGATATTTTAACAGCTTATGCCCATTACTGAATATGTGGCCTTTCTGAAGGCACAGTAAACTTGCTCTTGACAAGCATGCCTATGATTTGTTTCATATGTGCCCAGACACAAGAGCAATTACCCAGGTTTCACTGAAGCATTCTGTTTGAAATTAACAACCATCTCTAACAATGGCTTTTTTTCTTCTCTTTGTTGATTTCTGTAGAGCAACAGAAAAGAGAAATATTCACAGGCTTTAGGAAAATTCCCTCATTAAAAATCCCTCATTAAAAATTCAGCTACAGAAAAGGATAATAGGAAAATGAGAGCTACATATACTTTTCCATTAGTGTACCCCCCAAAAAATACAATTAAAATACCTTTATTTGACTAAAAGCAGTCAGATACAGTAACAGCCCTTTGTTTACTAGCCAAAACCATCCTCAGAGTAAATCTCAAAAAAAATTTCAAATCATAACTAACTAGACAGTTATTTCAAAATCTATGCTCGGAGATACCTATGTACTTGGACAAGGGAAACAAAACTGCACATTGTAGTATTCAGGGTTGTCAGTTTACTTCAATGACACTAAGGAGGCTTTATTTGCATATATATAAAATTGGGGGGTACCATAGCATCTCCTTCACACAACTGTATGAGTAGATAAAACAAGTGAACTACAGGCCTTAGTAAATTTAAACTGAAAATTTACTGCGGGACTCAGAGACAAAGCTTCAGTGCAACTCCCCCAAAATCTGATAGACTTTTATCTACCGATTACAGCCATTAATATGAAGGCCAGTTAAGAACTCCAATATACCCTAAGGTTAACATTTGAAGAGGTCTATCTTTTTTCCCTCCTGATTAACTCAATTCCTTAGTTAATATCTTCTAATTTACTGGAAAGGAATTAGGTAATTCCAAATGTCATCGGGAAAAACTTTATCATTAGAAAAGACTGTGAAGAACATGTCTGGCTGAGCAGCACCATGCAGGTACTGACATTTTTTGTGGGGTTGGCAAATCTGCACACCTTAAGCTGGTTCACGGAAGCAGACACTGTGCTAATTTCACTTACTTTAAAAAAGCAATGACTTGGAAGAGTACAATAAGTCATGCCAGAAAACATAGGATAGCATGCTACTGCCAGGCATCTAAAAACAAAACAATCAGGTAACGACAAGATTTTAATGTAATTACCAACTTCTAATTTTTCTATTCTTTTGGAATAGCTGCAGAGGGCAAAACAGAACCATCACCATAAGAAAAGATTAATACAATGCAGGAAAAAAGAAAAAAAAAAGGAAAAATTTAACGAGTAAATACACCTATTTTCACACTACAATGCCTAAAAAAATTGTATCTAAATCTTCTGAGTTCCTGAAAGCCATTTAACCTTGTGCTGTTTTAGTATAAAGGCATGGAAAGTTTACTTGAACGCTGGATGAACTAGCTACAGGTTTTCAGATAAACATAGAGAGTTTTTATTTTTATCTTCTATTCTGCTCCATACTACAGGTAGAAGCAATCCCAGGTTTCTATTCCTGGGACACAACATATCTAACTCTGCCTCTTTATAGCTTTAAGATAACTTCCATGTACTGTAATTAAACAAAAAATGATCAGATGAAGACTAATAGTCCTCATTCATGCACTAAGTATAGCAAATGCCTCTTTTAGTTGATGCTACATACTATTTTCAATCATTTATGTGTAAATACATTTGGTTAAAATAATTAACAACTTGGGGGATGGGGGGGCGGGTAAGGTGGGAGACTTGTTGTCATGAGAATGTGACTCAGATCTCTGAAAGATCACTTAAGAATGCCAGCTGGAAATCACCGGAAAGCAAAATAACACCAGGTGATTTTCTTCAGTTTAGAGTTTCTTGTTCTTTTATCATCTCAATCTCCTAATTTTAGCAAAAATGAGTCTCATTCTAGTTCAGGTATTTCTTCAAATATTTTCATTTAATATAATCATTCCTTTTACTATCATGAGGTTGCTTATGGTCACTGAGTACATTAACAGATTCTGCACATTTTTCCTTCTCACTCTGAGTATTTATTTAGATGCATCTTCTGACACGTAACTACAATGACTTCAACGGCAGCGTAGACAATATAGCCGTAAACTTCAGGAACTGAGACAGCCATGTAAACTGCTGGAAACACCCTTATTTCAAAACCTTCTAGCAAGAGGTTGTAGATACAGTTCCACACTTCATTTCTTTTGACATGTCCCCAGAAACACTGCTGTGTGTATCTAGTGACAGGACTTGAAACCTCAAATCCCAGCCACCTCCAAGGCTCTATTACACTATCTACTGCTCACATGAAAATGAGTCTTTTTTTTTTTTCCCCCCTGGAAACAAGTATTCAGTGTTTGTATGAACACATCTCTTTTGCTCAAAATAGTGGAATGAATGACTAGCAAAATGTGTTATAACACCAGAAAAAGAGAGTGCCTGAAGTTAGGCTCTTGAGAGTTAGGAGGTCACTGATTACATTCTTTATATAGCAGGGTTGGGATTTTTTCCCCTCATTTTTTATGGAAAAAGAGTCTAATTTTAAAAATACCAGTTTCTGCAGTCAGTTTCTGGTTATGTTCTAATAGCATCCTGATTTATGCTTTCTTTCACCCCCTATTATCAAGTCTTATAATTTAAAAAATTATGAAAAAAAAAAAAACAACCACAAACACCCCACAACATTTTCCTATTCTTTCTTGTCACATGTCCTTGATACATCTTCTTTTTATTTCATACAAGTACAATGGGATCATACGTATACAAATGAATTTATATAATCTCAATTTTTCTGTTTTACAATTTACTGACTGAAGCATACATTTTAAAATTACTTTTAAAGAGTGAATTAAGTCCCTACTCTCTTCTTATAGAGCAGTCATTCATTTTCACCTGAAGCAATTAATGATTTATTTATTGATTCTATGGCGTCGAGAGGTTTACCTGTGTGTACGGAAGTACTCTTTCACAGCTCCAACTGGGAAAAGTCCTATCAAATAAAATGAATGTCTGTTTAAATCACTGTTGTACAAGATGCAGTGAGGAGCAATGAGACCCCAATGCTATAGCAATAAACAAGCAATAAAAATATTTCCCTTGAGTAACCATGGTATAATTTAAGTGCTGAAGTTAGAGGAAGAATATTAAAATGAATATAGACTAGTTGATTGAGGATAAACATCAGGAGAAAGACTTCTTGACCTTTTCAGTAAGCTGATGACAATTGGAAGAGATGGTGAGTGAAAAAAAAAAAAAAAAAACCCTACTCAGAAGAGATTGAATCACCTTAAATTTGCAGTGGATTTAGTGAAGTGCATAGTCCCATGGGCTGGAGACATGAAGAGAGATAACAAGGTTGACTGCGAAAATGAAAGAACTGGACACTGAAGGGTGCTATGGAAATACTGAGGCAAATTATTTTAGCTACTACTAAAGAATAGAAAGGAAAAATCCAACACTAACTGAAGTGTATCCTCGAGCCTGTTACTTCATTTACATTTTTAACCTGATTCTGAAGGAAAAAAAACAAAACACACACATACACAAAAAACCCCCACAAACTCTAAACAAAACCCAAATCTGCTACAAATCAGAAAAAGATTAAGAATAGTCCAAACTAACGGTTTAAAAATTTTCCTTGCTTCTGATTTTATAATTCACTACTGCAAATGAATTTGTGACCTGCAACTGTCTTTGATATCTCATATCTTAATTTCTTTTTTCCCTTTTTATCCAACCTATCCCTCATTCCCATTGCACTAAATGGTCACTGTGGTTTACAATTCCTTTCAGCCAACTGAACAGGATTACATATACACATACAATAAAAAATAAAAAAAAAAAGGGGTTTGAAGTTTCTTTTATTATTTATAATTGCGTTTACAATTTTAGTGTAACATTGTCAGCAGAGAGATAAGAATAAGCTGCAAATATAAGGCTTTAAAAATATAAGCAGCTATTTGTTGCAATTTTCTGCATAAATAAGAGAACTGGAGAATTTAAAAGGCAAGTTATACTATGGAGATTTAAAAACTAAGGTTGAACATCACTGAATTTAGAGAGGTACTGCTACTTTCTCTTTCTTAAAGACTTTCCAATGTCTGACATTTAGACCCATCAGATGTCCAGTGCCTATTTCTGTTGCAGCCTGGATGTCACCTAATTTGAATGTCTATTATTTGTTTAATAATTTTCATAAATCTGATTAGTGTTACAATCAAAATGGTCAAGCTCCTCTTAAAGAAGCCCAAGTTCTTTTTAACCTCTACTAAAAGAAGCTGAAAGCCATACTAAACTGAAAACTAAAATTACCATATCCTTCAAATTCATTAAAGTTATCTGATACAGTTTTCATGGAATAAAATACATGGAAAGTGATAACTTCATACTTTCGTTTTCAATCTGCGCATGCAACTAATGGAAACTTAATAATCGTTCTTCATGGCAGCAGTTACCAAATTTAAACATCCCTTATTTTGTGAAATTCTCTGTTCCTATCTACTCACCAGAGCACCCTCAATTTCACCCCATACTTACCTCTCAGCCATTCTTCCCATGGAATCATTAATGGTCTATCACTTTCTCTCCTTCCCCTCTCTTTAAAATGTCTCTAAAACAGTGTGGTCCCCTTTAGGATTCAGTGAAACAGCAGGCAGAGCTCTCCAGAACACTACAAGTCCGTCAGGGTGGTCACTGTCCTGTAAGGGACTTGGAGAAGGAGAGTCCCAAATACCCTTCCTAATCTGTATGTTCTAACCCTTGCAGACCGGCTTATCACACAGTTTACTACAGGTGACACTGACACATTTCATTAACAGTGCTGCCAAGATCCATGCCTGTGTGTCCAAAGATGCCTCTCTGAGACATACTGTCAGCTCCATGCATGTTACTTTTCCCTCATCTCTCAGAACTGTTGCACTAATGAAGGCATTATTAAGGAACGGGTCAGAGATCTACAGAAAAGGGGAAGGAGAGGAACCAGGGTGGTTTGTTTTGCAAAGGCCTCACTGGGACTGGAAAACCTCTGCCTCATAGGTTAAGACCTGGCTGCAATTCAGAAAGTAAATGGTCAGCTCCTGAAGGTCCATAGTGGCACTTCAGCCACATCAAACTCATGAAAAGGGTTAAGAACTCATTATGATCAGGCCAGGATTATTCTCTATCAGAAGGAATTCATCCTAAAGAGTTTCTTATTTCCTTCAGGATTTTTTGGGTTTGTTTTGTTTTAATTACTTTGAGTTTTTTGGAGGGGGTCAGGGTTTTGGTTTGTGGTGTTGTGGGGTTTCTTTTTTGTTTGCATGTTTGTTTTCTTTTTAGTTTAACACTTTATTTTTATATACTGCTGGGAGTTACGAAGGTGAAATTCCACAGCACACCTCCAAATTGCCCCATCATACTTGAGCAGCACAGTATCTCCTATGTCTCGTGTGGACCATAAACCTCAGTGTTTGCAAGTCCTTAGCTCAATATTCTGCTCCTCTCCTCCTCCATTTGCCTGTCAGAGACTAAGATCAGAAAAGACAGTTTGGGCTACCATTTCCAGATGAGGAAATAAATTGGCAAAATCAGTCTATTTGGATAGAGGTGATATGTTTAGTTTATACAGATAAAACCACCAGTTCTTCATACATGAGTAGTTGTAACGCATTATTTTGTTTCTTTTTTTTTTTTTTCTCCCTTGATTTCCTGCTGCCCTGATCCTGAATAATCTGTAGCCAACTGTGTTCATCCGTACGTGCTCATCAGGCTGACATGCTCTACTCTGCAGGGTGGTCATTTCAGCAAACATCCTCCAACTATTACAGAAAAGCAATAATATTAAGAAAAGACTGGCAAGGAGTCTTTTGGTACTAGCAGATTTTGACTGCTATAATGCTTATTAAATCTGACACAATGAACAAACCACGGGACCTGATGAAATCCACCCATGGGTCCTGAAGAAGCTGGCAAATGAAGTTGCTAAGACACTGTCCATCATATCTGAAAAATCACGGCACTCAGGTGAAGTTCCCAATGACTGGAAAAAGGGAAATATAACCCCTATTTTCAAGAAGGGGAAAATGGATGATGACTACAGAGCAGTCAGCCTCACCTCTGTGCCTGGCAAAATCTTGGAGCAGATTCTCCTGGAAGGCATGCTGAGGCACATGAAAAACAACAAGGTGCTTGGTGACAGCCAGCATGGCTTCACTAAGGGCAAATCCTGCCTGACCAATCTGGTGGTCTTCTGTGATGGGGCTACAGAACTGATGTATAGGGGCAGAGCAGTTGACATCATCTACCTGGTCTTGTACAAAGCGTTCAACACTGTCCCACATGACATCCTTGTCTCCAAACTGGAGAAACATCAATTTGATAGGTGGACCACTCGGTGGATAAAGAACTGGCTGGACAGCTGCACACAAAGAGTTATGGTCAATGGCTCAATGTCCAGCTGGAGACCAGTAACGAGTGGTATCCCTCAGGGATTGGTTGGGACCAATCTTGTTCAACATCTTGGTAGGTAACATGGACAGTGTGACTGAGTGCACCCTCAGCAAGTTTGCCAATGACACTAAGCTGCGTGTTTTGTTTGATACGGTGGAGGGAAGGAATGCCATCCAGAGGGACCTTGACACACTTGTGAGGGGGCCTGATGCCCACCTGATGAAGTTTAACGATGACAAGTGCAAGGTCCTACACCTGGGTCACAGCAATCTCAGGCACAGCTACAGGTTGGGCAGAGAAGAGATTCAGAGCAGCCATGTGAAGTAGGACTTCAGGGTGTTGGTTGATGAGAAACTTAACATGAGCCGGCAGTGTGTGCTCACAGCCCAGAAAGCAAACCGTATCCTGGGCTGCATCAAAAGGAGCATGACCAGCAGGTCGAGGGAGATGATCCTGCCCCTCTACTTGGCTCTCGTGGGACCTCATTTGGAGTATTGAGTGCAGTTCTGGTGTCCTCAACATAAGAAGGACATGGATAGTTTAGATTGGATATAAGGAGGAAGTTTAGACTGGATATAAGCAGGAAGTTCTTTACTGTGAGGGTGGTGAGGCACAGGAATGGGTTGCCTAAGGAGTCTGTGAATGCTCCACCCCTGTCAGCGTTCAAGGCCAGGCTGGACAGAGCATTGGGCGACATGGTTTAGTGTGAGGGGCCCCTGCCCATGGCAGGGGGATTGGAACTTGATGACTCTAAGGTCCTTTCCAACCCTAACTATTCTATGATCCTATGATTATTACTCATCTAAAGAATTGTATTATGATGCATATAAATATTCAAGTTCTCATATTAACCTTTACCAAGTGTTTGGGCTATGGTGAAAGAGATACTCGAATGAATAGACCCATGATTAAAATTGTAAGAACACTGAGTCTGGTCACCCCATACAGGTGGGGTACAGGCAGAGGGAGTTGAATATTTTGGCCACAAGCCTCAGTACACCTGACAATGCAAAAATATAACCTGCATTAAGATTTTATTTATATCATTGGCAGTGATTACTTTTAATTTCAATAACTGTAGCATTAATGCATTAATTTCCATATCTTTATAGCAATATAAGTAGGCATACGATTATTATATTCATTTAAAAAAAATATGCCCTGAAGGATATGAGGCATAAAACAAGAGGGAAGACACCCAGACTACATTTTGACTTTAAAAAAATGCCTAAAAGTAATAATATCTGTATCTATGATCTTAGATATGTAATTCCCAATTATCATTGGAAGAAAAATTAAACTTTTCAATAATCTAACATTTAGTTTTACCCAAAAAAATTTCTTAATATACAAGGTACATTTGAATAAATATCTTGCAAATGCTCTTCATGTCTTTTTCATTAGCAAATCATCTTGCATTTACTTCGTTGTGGAGTAGACATAGAATCATAGAACAGTTAGGGTTGGAAAGGACCTTAAGATCATCTAGTTCCAATCCCCCTGCCATGGGCCGGGACACCTCCCACTAAACCATATCACTGGCCTAACCTGTATGTCATCCACCCTGTGACAGGTCCTGTCAGCATTTCATGAGAGAAGATTCCTTCCCTGAGTAATTACAAATCCAAACATAGAAAACAAGTGGGAAAAGAAAAAGTTAGAGCAAAATTATTTACTCTTCAGAATTACATTAGAAGTAGACCATAAGAAATTTTAGAGCCTTCCAATACTTCAGATATTCACCCCCAGCATCTGGCAAGTCTCACAGGATAATATTCATTGACACACTTAAAGGTCTGATGTTACAAGGAGATGCCTCATGCCTCCAGGGTATTGCAAGGATAATACTGAAGTGGGTAAATTATCCAGATTCTACATTAACAGAACCAATACTCTCTTCCTTAAAGGAGATATTCAGAAACACACCTAAAAGTTCAGAAACTCCTTGCATCCTATCTTAATTAAGAACCAGACTTTGAAGACCCACTTAATCAAAGCAATGTGTGCTTGCTGTCCCTCCTGCTCTCTTCCCCTTCCAGGTTAGAAGTGGTAAGTGCAAATAGCTTCACAAGAAACTGCTGTTTAGTGGGCAAGAGCTAAGAAAAAGCATTAACTATCAAGGAGATTTTCACAGAAACATGAAAGGGGGGGGGGGGGGAAATGTGTTTACAAAGATGTTTGGCTCTTCATTTAGGAGTGAGGGAGGGTCATTAGCAGACAAGACCTAAACATTTTGGCCTTATTTTCTCAAGTTACTGGATAGAGACTTGAGATGATACTTGTTAGTTAGGCCTAGAAATACCAGACCTACCTAGTACCACTAAAAATGTGAAAGAGATACTGCATGGATATTAATTTTTAGGTATCAAAAGGAGTACTCTCAAAGTCTATTTAAATAGCTCAGATGGGGACAGACACTGATCATCTTTCTCTGGGATTCAGAAAAGTGGGGGTCCAGAGGAGAAAAAAATCTCATGTTTTAAGATACTGCTGCAGTCTTCTACAATATGACAGCCACGCAATGGGAAAAAGGCATACACATACATGTTTTTGTCTTCTCTGCTTTACCTACCAACTATATCTCTACATAGCCTATTTGAACATTAGATATGTTTCTCTTTTTGTATAAAGATGCATTTTCATAAAGAAAACATTTCAGCTGTATCTATGCTATTCTTGGGCTAGGGCAACACGCTGTGCTGTACCTGGAGATGTTTTAAAACTGAGTGAAGTATTTTTCCCTTACAGAAAGTTCCTTATTTCAGATCTAATCTGGAACATGAGCAAGTGTTACCATAAACTACTGTAAAGCACTGTATGAAGAAAGCTAACTCTACCTCAGCCAGACTCCTACAGCTCACAAGTCATCTGTTGCATTTCCCTCCTGGCAGTGTTTGTTGCTATTTTCACTCCCTGGTCTTAGAACAGCCCCAGAATTTTACTAAAGGATGGGTTTGCAAACCCACAGTACTAAGGGACAATCAAAATAACACCATCAACTCCATTTTAAAACTACATTTCAGTTATTAGGTTAAAATTACCTCAAAAATCTTTCATATCCAGGGACCACATAGATTAAAATTATTTGCACTCTGTGACAAAATCTATTCCCTTACATTGTTTATTGCCAGCATGAAGGAATTCAGTACCAATAGTGAATGACTTATTAAAAATATTACCAGTTATTCTTTTTTTAAAAAATCACTTCTCACTGATGATTTCAAGAAAATTCTAATTAAGAATCTAAACTGACAAAATAAAACTAGTCTAATAGGATCCTGGAGGAATCAATCACTATAATCATCTACTGCCATAAACTCTATGGGAAGATTACAAATACAATGCTTCAAAGGAGGGGAAAATTGTTTTAAAATGTAATCTGAACTTTACTTCTGAAATACCATGACCACCATGATCCATCACCCGCAGTCAGTGCCCAGACTTACAATAAATCAAAGTTATGATTCAGTGGTTACAATTAATCATGTGAGAGCAAATGCTGGAAATAGTATTGCATGTCCAGTACATGCATTTCAGATTATATGTGATAAAGTATGTTAGTAAACAGCAAAATAAAGCTGAAAGGAATTCACAGGACTAGAAAAACCTGATACAACAACTAATTTAAAAAACAAACTAAAAAAACAAAACTAACCTAAACAAAAACACACAGAAAACCACCAGAGAGATTCAGTTGAAGCAAAACTACACTGCCTAAGGTACATGGGAAAGAGTGATTATTTACACACTAGAAATTAAAATCTTACTCAAAAAGAAACGTTATATGCTACTATCAAAGGAAGTAAACAACCTTAAAATGTAGTTTAAGCTGTGAAAGTTATTCAAGTAGAAAAAATAAGCAGTTCTCAGAACACAACTGGGAGCTGTTTTGCAGGAGCTTCAGAATGCAAGGATTCTGGGAATAGAATTTATAAAGGAATCAAGGTATCTACCCATTTTTCAACTTTAAAGAAAGATCCACTCCACACTACTCAGAATTATAAACAAGAACTCAGTTAAAAATCTGTTCACATCAGGTGGACAATACAGTACAGTTTAATCTAAAAAAAGCTTATCCCTAAAGATAATCTCACTATGTATGACCAAAAAAAATAAATCCAGAAGTGCGTAACATCATATTAATTTGCTTAACTATTCCAGACATTTTTTAATCAGCATTTGTATATCTACAATCATGCATCTTGCTACCAGAAAGCATTATGACAGTCTTAGTTGCTATAAGAAATAATCAACCTTTTACTTCTTATTGGATATCTACCAAAGACAAGTTGCATTAATCAAATACCTTATGCAGACTCTACCAGGATGGATGATTTTACACTTGCACTTTCAAACAATAAATCTAAAGTGAATAATTGGAATAAATCTTCTTCACAGTCTATTCATGCAGTTCATGCAATCCATCTGAAGTCTTACATTTCCATGCAATAAACTGGGAGAAACAAATCACAAAGCACCATTTCAGAGCAAAGTAGTATACAGTCTAGCCTTCCTTCAGCATATGGGCTGAAATCTTAATACAGAAATTGCTTTCATTTCCTGTGAGAAATTAGAATGGCTTTTCTCCAGTAAACTGTAGATACCTATTAAATGAAGTTATGGTGAGAAACAGAACATTTAAATTCAGTGTCAAGAGTTTTCATTTTCATTACAGCAATTTCCAGTTTAAACAAAATGAATATCCAGGAAAGCATTTAAAATTAATCCTTCCCTTCTGAAGTAGCACTAAAAAATAGTTGGGAGTGAAATATGATTACTTCATTTCAAATCTTGTCATCTAGAGTAAAAAAAGATTCAACTGTGTATTTATTTGGCAGTAGCTCACTAAGCAGAGTAAGGGCTCAAAGTCCTTTACAGAGCTCTAAAATTCCAATTTCAGCTTTGCTGCTTTTCCTTCATAAAACTTCATAAACTCTAGGTCAGTGATAATTATGGCACCAGCCTAGTTGTTCTACATTTTCTTTCTTCAAATTCCAAATATAAATATCAGTGAGGAGCACTACTGTGTTTTAAAGTAGAAAGGAACAGCAAACCCTCTGTCTACATAAAGGTCATCTTACCTCTTCCTTTTTTAATGCAAAATGAGACATTTGAGCCCAGAAAAAATACACAGTTAAAAGTAATGAGCAAGCTAAATGCCATTTCAAGTCCGCCTTCAATTACTGTACATAATAAGCATTAATATTAACAGGAGTTAGGGGAATCCAACAAAACAATGACTTGAGCTTGGACCCCCCCCATCATTTTGGGAAGGGCTGCCCTGGAAAAAATGTGCTTGCCATTTTGATTAGAGTATGATTGCAAGAAAACTTGTTACACAAAATGTTACATGCTCATAAAATTAAGCAAATTGGCATGTTCAATAAGATATTTTACAGCAGACAAAGCCTTAATATTTCTGGCCTGGCAAAAGGCTAGTATGTCCTCATTTACATCGTGGTGTTTCCTTAACCCCCTCTTCTCT
>JAOEHY010019547.1:0-27179 GCA_025447955.1 Psilopsiagon aurifrons | reverse complement strand
CTATGCCCCACCAACCCTCTATATTATTTTTCAGCCAGGATTCAAACGTTCACCTTTGATGTAGTATTTCTGCTGCACATCAGAATAGCTATGCCAAGCTTCAGAAAAGCAATTGAATACAGCGAATGAAAAGGATGGCATCACTTCAAACATGAACTTTTAATAAAATCATACTTAAGAAATGTCCCTGGTGATGATTATTTTACTTTTCTTTTGCCCTGCATCTCTCTTTTTCACTCTTCCCATGTGTTTGCTGTAATTTAAGTTATTGCCAGGCTAGTGGCTGTAGTTGACTCTGAGCCATCAACTACATTCAAGCAGAAGTATTTCCCCGTTTCTCATTGCTTCTGTCAAGAAAAGCATTAGATATAACACAAAAATAAATAACTGTGGAAGATCACAAGTTGCTTGTGTAGATACTAGACTGTATAACAGCCAAATAAATGGGGGACTTCTGACTAGCTCAGCTTCTCCATGGCCAAGGTCAGACAGGTTTCAGCACAGTGCTCCCAGCTGGCATGTGAAATCTGCTCTTGCTCTTGATATAGTTGTTAGTGCACTTCCTCCAGATCACCCCTTCTTCCCAAAAAGTACCAAAAGCCTTTTCAAAGTTCATCTGTGCTAAAGGGAAGCACTCAGTATTCACTAGCCAGTGATATGGTTAAGGTAATAATATTCTCCCAGAAGCATTGTGAAACATTGAGAAACTGCAGTAGTTGCAGCCATGTAAGTACCTGAGGGCATGACAGCCAGACACCAAAAAATATGCTGCAGTCTCCCGAGGAGACTCACCTCCAGCTCTGGTACAGCCCAATGGATACAATTTTAAAGTTGTGTTATTTGGTTTTAAATGTGAAAAACCACCTTATTTAAACTCATATAAATCTTTGTGAGTCCTGGAATCATGCTAATAAGTGATGCTGGATTTAAAGGCTCAAGTCTAAGTTCTTTTCAATAGAGAAAGGGAAAAAAACAGCTCTTCCAATAATGTTTTCTTCAGACAGACCAAATATTTTTGAAGCTAATTGTTCGGAAATACACAGCTAATGTGTATGAGTCTATTAAGAGTGTACACAGGTATTTACAGGGGAATTACTGCAACACATAGCTTTAGAGACACTCAGAAAGTATTCAAAAGCATATGACAATACCTGAAGTGCCCCAAGCTGCTGTCGGTGAAGTGTTTTCCCATACTATCACCTGCTTTCTATCCATCCACACAGCCTAGATCTTCCTGAGGGCTGCAATAACAACCTTTGCGGGGCAGCGAGAGGAAGAGAGCTGCATCTTCCCATCAGATTCAGTCAGCCATTCCCGCAGGGCTCCTGCTCCAGCCCTGCAGCTGCAGTCCATGTGCACCCCCTCCTCTCAGACAGAGCAGCACACAAAGGAAAGCAAGGATGCCCTTGGTTTCCCTCCTACCATGCTGAAGCCTTGCATTTCATTTCTCTATGTTCCCGAAGCAAAGCAAAGTCCATATAAGGCACAATAACTATAGTGTGACCCAGCGCTCACATCTCTCACCTGTGCTAATATGACCATTGCACCAGCAAGCACTTTAAGAAGTGGTTATCCTCCTAGCTCCCCACCCCATTAAATTCCAACTCTGAATTTCAAAGGCTGCTATTAACAGACAAAAGCACAGGGGAAAATCCCTCCCCTAGACACACAAACCCATACAGTTTCATATGGCTTGCAAGTGGCCTGAAGAGTTTGCCTTCACCCTGCCCATATAGCACTGTCTGGTTGTGCAATGAGATTTCAGTTGATAAAGCCCTGAAGCAAGCATTCCTGGTTGCAAAACATCTGCATAATTTGTATTGTAACCCTCATTATCGCACACATCCCTGCCAGCACATCAGGTGCCCACTGAGTGCAACCCTGGGACACACCAAAACAATATGAGAGTGAAACAGTAGGAGAAATATAATGAAGAAACAAACCCAGGCATTATGGATTATTATGATTTGAAGTTACTAATACATTCCTAGGGGATACAAACCCTAAACAACAAGGTGGGGAGATCCTACAGGCAAAGTATCACACAACGGCATTCTTGTCATCCACCTCCTGACACCAAGCTTAAATAGACAAGTTACTCAAGAGGCACTCTCAACGGAGAGGAAAACATGGCAAGAAATCACTTTTCCAAGGGTTCTCAAGAGTTAAAGCCTGGGGAAGGTGGCCCCCTGAAGCGGCTACTGACCTGCATTAGGAGTCTGACAAGTATAGGCAGGTCTTCTCACACACTCAGCAGGCAGCCCAGGCTTGAGCAGTCTGAAGTAAGCGCTAGTTCACTTGAACAGAGTGTTGCAAGTAACAAAAATTCACTGTTTGCTGCAACTGCCGCTGCTACAGGAACAACAACTTCCAGAAACAGATAGGCTTTCAGGTATCCTTAACTGAGCCAGTTCAGTGTCAGCTCGCTACCAGCTATAAAGTCAGCCCCATCAGGCTTTTAAATAAGGTGTTAAACCCCAGGTAAAGTTTATCCTCTCCCCCCCAGGTAGTAGGCACATCAGTGCTTTCCTCCTCCCCATTTGAGGGGCTGAATCGACTTGTGGGTGCTGTCAAAGAGCTGAGTGGTTAAACTGATGAATGAAACTGGGACGGACTGGATATGACAGGAACAAGGGAGTGGCGGGTAGCTCATTTTGTACCCTTCGGTAAAGCCTTCAGTAGGTTTTCTCCCCTGTGTAGGTGTTGTGTGTTTGTTTAATCACAAGGAGATGGAACAATTAAGAAGTGCTCAATACCCTTCTCCCATCCATGCAGTGTCACACCTTAGTCATCAAGTCGCCTTATTGTGTTGCTCAATACTTTCTATAAGAGTAGGAATATGAGAGTATGTCCAAAGATAGCAATGAACACACAAGGTAATTATTTTTAAGTTTGCTAATCACGATCAATAGTTTCTTAGCAAAACTGATGAGCTGGAGTTGGCTCCTATTTTTAACCAATAAGATATGCAGTCAAGACTTGAATTACACCATCGGGCAAGTCTCCAAACTCCTAATGACTGCCAGCCAAGAGAAGGATGGATTCATGATGGGTTTTACTCCCTTCCTGAGCATAATATCAAAGTATTTTTTCCATAGACAGTAAAGCCAGAAGTGGATTGTAACTGTTGCACAATTTCACTTGAAAACACAAAATAAGAATCTAACTCCGTACATCTAAAAGGTGTTACACAATTCTAAGAAAGCCTGAGGATATTTGCTTGATTAATTTGAAGGGTTTTAGCTGCCGTGTAAAAAATAAACTCCTTGCAGAACAGCACCATGTGCCTTCCAGCAAAGTATAGTTAGGGACAAATGAAGACAAAGTTGAAGACTAGTTAGAAAGCTCATCCCCTCTCCCTGCTGCAGTAGGATTTCTCCTTAAAGTAACATTTCTTATGTTTTGCTGTCCCTTGATATTTCTGTTTTCAAAAGCCCTGACTTTCTGTGTTCCTGTTAGGAAACTCCTCCATTCCCTGCCACTCTCAGGAAGGTGTTTTTGCCCCTGCAACAGAGCCTAAAATTGTTCCTAACATTCAGTACTGCAGTGACAATTCCCTCTAGGAAGAGAGAACATGCTTCTATTTGTTTTGCTGCTTTTATCCACTGATTAAAAGCAACAGTGAATCCAAAGGAGTAGTACAATACCATCAGCTGTAACTACTGCCTCTCACAACAAATGTGCAAGGGATCAGGAAATCCCTTTGATTATATGGGATAATATCAGGGGTAAAAGATGTCAGCAAGGACAAGTAATTATTTTTATCAGCTTACAAATATTAAGGTAAGAGAGACCAGCATTGGCCCTCCATTCATTAGCTGGATGGAATTACAGTGGTTTGGAGGCTGCAAAATTATATAAGCAATTCACTCCATTTTCCTCTTGTAGCTCCTCTAGTTTGGGCCATTTTCAGTTTTGTTTCTGATGTCTGCTGCTGGATGGAAAAGTCTGAGCCATGAAGGTCTCCATGGGGATATCTGGTTGGGTTGGCACCTCTTGAAGAGGGACTGCAGGTCAGTAATGGAAGGGAAGCAGCTTGGTGATGCCACTATCTCCAGACATCTAACGTGGCCGATGCTGTCTGCACTAGAAAGAGTGACATTGCTGCACATGACACACGTTTTTGAAGTCTCCCTCCACCATTATATGCACTGGCACTGTTTATTAAAGATAACTAATGCCCTAAGTCTATATTTACTTCTGTTTATTGCTATTTTAGCAAGAGTCATCAGAGAGCAGCCATGCTTCTGGTCCACCAGGGTTCTTTAATCACTGTTAGTAGGTAAAATCATGTGTGACAACTAATCCAAAAAGCAGATTATATTTATTTTGGCTACAGTGGCTTGCAATTCGTTAAAATCAACAAAGCCTTTTCATTAGCCCCCTGCTGATATCCTGAAAGCAGACATTTCAAGGGTCTCAAAGCACAGAGCTACACATATGCAGCAAAGCCGGGGCTGACAGACATACTGTTGCCATACTTACCATAAAATCTTATTAAAACAACCACGAACTCCTTATTTTATTTCATAAGAGGGTTTAATTTATGATGCTATATTCTAAAATCATGATCTTAGAGGCAGGACTTCTTAAATTTCCAAATGTGTAAGTGAATCAACAGTACAACTACCAGTGAAATATTTGCTCAGGGTTTTTGTGTTGTAAAAAAGCTGTTGTAACACTGCAAGGAGCGAGATTAGAGATTCAGCAAGTCTAAATATTAGCCTACATGCTTGCTGAGCTCTCTGTATTCTAGAACCACATTTGAATAATTGAATTTCTAGTCAACAGTGTGATTTTGCAACTCCTACTCTCTGTGATTTCATGATCTGTGGCCATAATCTCCTGGTGATGCTGCCTCTGACCAGCAATCATGAATATACGTGCTAGGAATCTCAGCATGTCAGAGAAGATCCAAATGAAGTTACCTGGTGTCCTATCTCTTTACCAGCCTCTCTGCTCTTCAAACGCACCGGGAAGTTCTCAAACCAAGAAGCAGCCTTAGCAAAACCACCAAGTATCCATCCAAAATAGGAAATGAATGCATATATTGATTTTATATATATTTTTATATATATATATATTAAAAAGACACTGATTTACATGAACCATGAGTTGTTTTCTCTTTCTGTATTAATTCACTGAGTAACACACACCTTTTTTGGTCATTGCCCTCACACATCCCATCTTGGGAAAGTGGCTTAAACAACACCCTCGTCACTGTGAAGAAAGCCACTCCTGACCCGCATCCTACCACGCAGACATACTTATTTCCCACCTCACAGCTAGATGTGGGTGTGTATCTGCTTTGCAAATTTCCATGTCTACTGCTGAAGTGGAGCTCTTTCTTTGTCCCCCAAGCACAACCTTGAATTTGTGAAGGCCCATTATTAGACACCACTTCACACCAGGCTTTTCTGAATATGCAGATCTCCAGCAGTTTAAAGGGAAGCCAAGAGCAATCCTTTAGTGAGAAAACTGCTTTTAAATGGTGCTCAAGAGACAAGAGGATCACTTCATCATCTCCTGCTGGGCCACTGTTCTGCAGCCCCTCTGAGGTCACACAATGAGCACAACACCTCTCTGATAAAGCAGAGAATAAAATCCAGCCTGGGAGGGAAACCAAGATACCAAGTTTTACCCCAATGACTAATCAGTTTTGTCCACAGGGAAAACCGAGTCCCATCTGATAAACAAGTTATCGTTTTGGCTCTCCATAATTAAAACTATTGTTGCCATGGCAATACAAAGGCTGGTAAAATATACCCAAGGCTAATATCATGTTTCTTTGGTGATACAATTCATCATCCCTGTCTGGTTTGTGCCAGGATGGAACAAAACGTGACCCAGGGTAATAGCTGACCTGACAAGATATAGGAATCAGATGCTTTGCACACTGTAAGACCACTTTCTCAGGCTCCCTAACATGACCACTAATCCTGTTAAAGTCAATACCAGTTTTAAAGACAATTGCAAAGAGAACAGAACTGATCATACACTACTAAATTCCTCAAAACTATAAAGAAAGAAACAGAAGATACACGGAGAATGGTAAAGCCAAATAACAACCAATCAAAAGGACTAACACATGAATTCTTAAAATTAGATACAGAATTAAAATGCAAAAGCCTGATTACAGATTCAATACCACAAATACCCACAGTTTGGTTGGCAGTTTTTTACTTACTTGAAACTGATCTCTACTGAGCATATGATAATCAAGCAGGTATTGCAAGTCACCCAGTGACCTCTGAAAAGCAAGTCATCTGCTGCATAGGAGATATCATAAAACATATCTCTTTCTCTATGGATACACACCTATATATGCAAAATTTATATAGACACACCAACTATTTTAGGAGTTTTGTGGGTTGCAATCCAGTAATTTCTTCCTCATGTGGAAATCTCTAATAGGATTCCTCAGCTGCAAAAGATGCAACTGCTAACACTTTAATAGTTACAAAGGAATATCTGCTACAACAAAAAGGTGAGTAGCAGAGATTTAAGTAAAAATCCCACTGGTGCCAATGTCCGTTGACATCAGCCAGTTTTGCTTCCTTCTGCAACAGAAAGCTTCATACATGGAACAAGAACAAACCAAGAAAGATGGCTGTGGGCTGAAAGGCAGGTGGCAAGTGCCAGAGAAGAGATCCAGGAGATCCATCAAAGCAAGGAGGCAGGCACTTATTATTTCACCTGGATTTCCGTGGCTCTTGTTCTGCTGCAAAGCCAAGTACTTTTTATTGTACAAACCTCAGCGTTGCCATGTAGCTACTGAACGATAAATTATAGATGAAGGGACCAATAATGGAAGATCTCGGGGACCATCAGGGATAAACACCAATTGAGAGTAGGAGGCACGGAACAAGAAAGTTCAGCTGTGGTATCTACGGAGAGTGACCAGACAGACCTCCTTCAGAAGAGTGATACCACAGGGATACACCACATGGAGAGCCTTGTCCCAGAGAGCAGCAAAAGAAATCTGGGCAGTTCCCTGAGGAACAGATCCATCACCAGAGTCTAAACAGGGTAGTTCAGAGGTTGCCTTACAGGCAAAGGGTGACCAGTATCGTGATGGTGTAAATGTATATATCACAGGAATATAAAAAAAAAAAAATAAACCCTAATGCTCTATCTCCACCACTGCTCTCCCCACAAGAAAAAAGAGGAAAGAAGCAGTCATAATAGCAGTTGGATACATCATTTTATATGATCCTGGAAGGAGCTCAGACACTCTAGTTATTAGCGCATGATAAAACACACATGAGGTTATGATAAAAAGAAGGGGAGGAAGAACTAATGGGACAGAAGAACAATAAACTGGCAGATGGGAGGTCCCAGCTCAAGAAGAATTTGAAGTAATGGAGAGATATATTCTTGGAAGAGGAAGGGTACATCAGGTAGCTGACATATTGAGTTTCCAGGAAAGAGGGTACAGTATTAATGACAGTGCAGCTGACGGTTTCAGCAGCTACCAACAAAATTATTTGTCTTTCTTTTCAGCCAAAGAGGTGACAGTGTAGATATGGCAGCTGATTTACATACATCATCATAACTTCCAAAGGAATATCACATTTCTTTATGAGGACTTGTAGTACCAGCTTTGCAGGTCAGTGTCAATGTCTAACAGAGACAAAGAGGAAGATTCAGAGAGGCATCGAGATGGCTAAAACAGGGCCTAACCTGAATTTAATTGCCTAATTAAAAAAGAGATTCCAAAAACCGCTGCTTCAGAAACTATAAATGCATGAAGCTAACATTCACAACCATAAAGACCACTGGAAATCCATTCCTGCTACCCTGGCAGCCACATGTCTGTCTCCTCTCTAAACTCCATCATGACACAGATACAGGTCTCTAAACACCGCCTGTGTAGTGAAGGGGCCCAGCTCCCAAGGTGAGCTTGCGCTACTCCTAACATGCAGTAATGGTGCCCTCTCTTCTCATCCCTGTTTTTTCCTGGTGACTCTGTACTATAAAATACGCAAGTTCTGCCATAACAGCGCTATGCAAAGGCATCTGTATCTGGCTGTTGCAAACTGGATGCCCCTATCTTTGGTTTGACTCAGTCACATCAAAAAAAGTGGGGGTTTATGGATTACAGCACAATAAACTGGAAATACTTAACATGCCCAAAGTGACAACTGAATATTGTGACACAAAGTTTAATTTCAGTTTGGGTGACATTGGCATAACAAATACAAAAGCGTTTACAGGATCGGGCCCTAATTGCAAGAAAACCTATAAGGCACAAAGAATAGGAACTAAAAAAGCTACAGAACTGGCTTCCAACCATAAGACAGGTTTAATAATATATCAAGGCTATCAAGCCTTGACAACAAACAACTGGGGGACTAGCATGGTGTTTGATATTATTTCCAGTCTGACTTTAGTATGTTCCCACCATTTGCAGATGCCACATCTATTTCTGACATCCTTTATGGCATCTAGATTTTGCTACAACAAAAATTCAGGTTGGGGATTTTTGCAAGTAACAAGCTGATGGTGCTCAGAGCAGCATTAAAATGCTATCATGCTGTTAGATTAAGTAACCTATTTTCTATACTAGCACAGATTGTACTTTAGTTTTGCCCTTATACCTACCAAATTGCTGTTTCTTGCAACATTTCCTTTTGAAGGTAGTTTGCCAATCTCCAAACCAATGCTATTTGCACCATATGAAAGAGGGCTTTGTAAAGGAGTGCAATAAAAGCAGGAGCTGATCCTCTTTGCAAGAGCCTTTTTATATTTCAAAAATAGTACTCAAAAAAAAAAAAAAAAGCAGTAAGAAAAACCAGGGAGTTGTATTTCTTCTTTACTTTTAAGCAAGACTCCCACCTCCCATAAGGTGACCCATGAGATACTGGCACACGTGTTAACATAAAACAGATTTTGTAGAGTAAGTAGCGCTGGTATATACCCCATAGATGCATATGGTCCTAAACCTGCTGACATAACAACAACTAATGCATTTAACACATTTTCCTCCTTTGCCCCTTTCCCTTTTTTAATCTTCTTTTGGAAATCTCTCTCCCCTCGCCTCTCCTCTGTCAACTATCTGATTTGGGGCATCTCCATCTGTAGTTCTTTAAAAGGAACAGTCTGTGATGGAGACAATGAGACCCAAAAGAAACAGGTACAGTCAAATGTGAACACAAGCATTCCAGCTAGGGCACTTCTAGGACAACAAATACATAAGCTAGAGAAATTAAAAAAGCTTTACAAAAAGCAACCAAACTACAAGAAACCAGTCTCATCGATTAGCTGATTAGTTTGAAGTGAGTGATTAGTCAGAAAGACTGGAATTAGTCAGTGCAGCCCTGCCTCCCATGAATAAAACGTGGGGAGGACACCCTTTCTCAACCTCAGTGACAGATGATATCTGTTTTCTCCTGCAAGTTTGAATTTAAGAGCCACTGAAGCTCAGCAAGTGTATATTCTGGCTCAAATGAGCTGAAAATTGCATTCAATTTGAATTTCAAAACCAGAGGATAAGGAGGAATGGGGGGGAGAGGGAAGGAGGGAGCCCAGCAGGACTCATCAAGCCAGGTCCCTCTTGCTGCAGGTCCAGCTCCACCCAGGCAGGCTGCAGAGCTCAAACCCATGGCATGATGCAAAGGAAAGAGCACTGCTGGACAACAGCCCAGTCCGAGTTTAAAAATAAACATTTTGCTTCAGGATCAAAGCAAACTCTGCTTTTATGTATATTACAAGCTATATGTTGAGAAGAAAAAGATTCTTGAGGATACTCGAGGAGAGGGAGGCAGTCAGAAGGTAGGACTGGCCAGAGGGGGAGGGGGGGGATGTCAAGCTTTCCAGCTGGAAAACCCTCAATAAAACAGACTAATCTGCAAGTGCCTGCCATCCCCTTGAACAGAACTGAATGTATGCACTGACCTTTCCTAATGAACGTAAGGTTCACTTAGGGTTACATTTTTTAGTGTGGGGTAACATTTAATTTATTTCTTCGTGGGTGAAGGGATTATTTCCCCTTCCCTTTGTGCATTAAATTTACAGTTATATCTGATGACACTGAGAAAAAAGGAGTTATGCCTGCAACCCAAATATATCCTGTAATTTGATGGCATGATAGCAGTTGGTCTCTTTAGTGCAACTGATAATGTCCGATATCCAATCCAATAACGATAACATACCAAACCATGAGATTCTTCAGCAAATTTCTAAACAACTTCAGTGTTCAATTTGACCCAAGGGTTTACAGTAGTAATAAAATAATTACAATTAATCATGAGTAATAATTAATCACTTTCAGATTAAAATGTATCCATTTATACATTCAGGATCAGCATTTTCTATGTACCCTGGAGAGGCTTTTAGCTTCCCTTCCTAAACAGAATGCTTGTAATAGCATTTCATAACTGGAGAGTCCATCCATCAGAGAAACTGGCTTTACTTTGTCTTATGATATTTGCTATAGAGCATTACATTCATGAGTACAAGAGTCCTTACTACACCCAATAATATATCCTTTGATGCAGTTTATATTTCAAAGCCCTATTATATTATTCCCTTTTTTTCAACTAAGTGGTATTTTCATTGATAAATCAGTAAATTATCAGCTTTATACATGTATGTGATATGACTCAGAATACAACCCCAAAAGAAAACATATAGTGAGGATAATTTTCCTGGCCATTGCATCTAATAAAAGCTCCCAGGCAATAGAGTTAAACACACACTAATAGATATACTTCAGTGTGCTATGCCTTCAGCAATTCTTTGATATCTCTCTATGGCAAAAGACTAACATGCAAAATGAGCTAGTGTGCAGGTTTTAAGATTTCCCATCACCAAAGTATTTTTCTACCTGTTCTTTTGTCTAAAAGACACAATTGGAACACCCTCTAAAGTGTGCTTGCAAACTGCACCACACAGAGGAAAAGTTTCCAAATGCTGCAGTCCCTTGTATAAAAATGTGACTTGAAAAGCCTTGCACATCATTGTGCACCAGTGTGCACCACATTGGTGTGAGGAACTACTCAGGGTACAGGGTACTTTGTAGATATCCAAACATGCAACTGTATGCCTCGCTTCGGTAAGCATTTTTTGGTACCATTGTTTCAAGCTTCATTCTTGCATTGTCCTCTTGATGCCCAGATTGTTACGCCTCAGAAACAATGAACTCCTGTCTCCATGGTGCCCCTAAATGCTATGGTTTCCTTCATACAGACCCCAGAGGTCCGCTACTGGAGGAGAAGAAGAGAAACAAACAGAAGTGGCTCCATCATTCCATTCCTCAAAGAAAGCTTTCTTTGTAAATCAGATTATCTGGCATTACACTTACTTTACTGAAGATGATACTCATGTTATGGGAGGGAAAATAGGATAATAAATATGCAGAATATATGGCATGCTCCTGACAGATCCATCTTCATACTGGACTTCTAGGTCTAACACTACTTACAACACACAATAAGAGTATTAACTTTATGACAGCACCACAGTAATAGATCCATGGCTTTCAGACCAGAGCCAGACCATGCTCAGTCCACTCTGGTCCATCTGCACCTACTCATGGGGACATGCCCCTGATGGTGCTCTGCTCTCTCAGCAAGAAAGGCCCTGCCTGATCCCACTATGGCTGCTGGAACTCAAACTGCTCCATTGCCTGAGCGTGATCAGCAGGCAGCGAACACTGAGCGAGCGTGGGTGACACAAGCATGGCATCAGAGGAAATACTTGACAATTTCTCCAAGGTATTGGACACTGGAGTGGTTCAGCTGAATGGCATGCATGCCCACATAACATACGCTGCAAGGTCAAGAAAACCTTGTTACTAGGTAAGTGCTGGTTTCACGCATCAAAATATTGAGATGAATTGTATGACTTGCCTGTTTGGAAAGAAGAAAATGTTCCCCCATTTTCTCAACAGGAATCAGCCCTTTTCTAGTTGAGCATCACTTACGGAACACTGCAAAAGTAATGTTACAAAATGACAAGATACTTCACAAAGAAAACCTAATACAGGAGCCACATTCCATAGATTGTTCTTGAGCCCTTCAGCTCACTGCTATCAAAACTGGGAAGACATGAAGTCAGAGGGACTACAAATCAGAATATGAATATAAAACTCACTAGATGAGAATTCCACCACTATTTTCTCCTATGCAGATTTTTACACCCAAAATGTCCTTACTGTGGCAATCTTGGCTATAAAGGCAGTGGAAGATGACCACACTTCCTCCCCAAGGCTCTCCAAAAAAGGAGAAAAACATCAAAAAACTATTGCTGAGTTTTGTTGTTAATTGAGTTTGGGTTTGAATAATTTAAAGGGCAAATTATAAAGGGTGCATCTTTAAAAATGACATCACAGAGCCTTGGCAAATCCGTATTGTCCAGTGAAATGACTTACTCCATGGCAACGCTGCTGTCAGAGGTGGCATGACAAAGCCTGCAAACAACCACTAACTCATGGGTACCCTGAGAAGACCACATCCCCAGCAAAGATGAGAGCATATACAAGCAAGTCTCCCCAAATGCCTTTCTTGATACCTGTTCCAATTACAGGCTACTAAAGTCCATCCCTGGTTGTTACAGTGCAAGACTGCTGATTTATTGAGAGCTCTTAGCTCTATCAGACAGTTTACAACCACCAGCTTCTCCTTTCCTTAAATATAAATACATACATATATGAAATCAGCATTGCTAAGTGCTGGGTGCACCCAAGGCTTCAATGATATCATCTAAGTGACATGATGCCAGTCACACAGGCTGCAGAAATAAGTAAGGGTTGGAGGGGTGGGAGCAGGGTATTTACTCAATCAGTACCTATTTTTGAATTTCCTTCAAGCTGGCTTGGACCAAGAGCTATCAATTATTTAAAAGAAGTAACATGATGCTTCCTTTGTTGAGGCAAATCTGCAAGCAGACCCCAAGAGAGAATAAAAAATGAATTAGGCAGAATTTATTAGTGCGCTTGAAGAAAACAGATTCAGCTATCAGAGCTGACTGTGGTTTTAAAAATAGCGTATTTCTGCCCATGAACAACAGTTTCTCCCTTACCCCACTAGATCCTCAATAACCCAACCTCTTCCCTCACCTTATGCTTTGGATTTTTTTTTCTTTTTGAAGAGGGCATAACACTGAAAGAGGCATCAATCATTCCTTAAACTTCTTGCTTCTTTTCTGACTTAACTTGATGTATTGTCTTCATTTAAATTACAAATATACTAATCTAAAACACTGTTTACCAAGTAGCAAATTAAATGAAAGATGCAAGAAATTGCATCACTCACATTTTAAAAATGACTTTAGACTCAGGGACACATAAAAACAGCGAGACAGAATGATCTGCCTTGGTTGCTATATTTCAATCCTAGCAAATGAGATTCAGTTCCTGTGGCTTGCTGCTCAAGACACTGCTAACCCCCAGTCAAACATATGCTGTATAAACCAGTATAAAACCTCTTCCTTGACTGACTGTTGTTTGGGGTTTCTGTGATGCTCCAGGGACATACACAGCTGATAAGACCAAGGTCTCAGACCTTGGGTCTGCACATGGCAAGACAGAGAGTTCACACTGAAGACAGTCACTCCAGGGCTGGGGCAAAGGTTCCAGCTACACTGGGGGCTGCTGCATGGACAGAAAGCTGATCTCAACCCAACTTACAAGTACGCATCTGCAGGAACCATAACAGCAAAGGTAATACTAGCAGAACAAATAAAAAACACTGCTTTATTCAAAGGTTCCTTACAGCATCCTTCAAGCCAGGGAAACAAGGTATTTAGATCATTTTGGAAGACCTTTCATGGTGTTCAGCAGCAGAAAACCCAAAACAAAATAAAGGTCAGCACTTACTAGATCCTGTGTTAGTGGGGCTTGATTAAAAGCACACCTAGTCCAAGAGCCAAATAAGTTTGATGAGAACTGTGAGAATGGCCTCAAGGAGTATTTTCTCATGTTAAAGAAATCAGTGGGACATTATTTTACAGCACAAGTTTGAAAGGAACTATAAACCTTTGGAAAAGGGGACTGTCACTGGCTGGATATATCCGTGTTTCCTCGGATTGGCATGGAGAAGAGACATTTTCAGGCATACCAACATGGATGCTGAAGATCACTAAAAAAGCCAAGCACCCGAATACAGGCCTGTTGATCGTTACTTTACCCCTTAACAACAAATAATATAAGGGGAATAAAACCAATGAGAAGTATTTAAATAATTCTATAACCACCTGAGCTCAAAAAGACCCCAGTGTCTTCTGATCCCAGATCAGATCCCAAAGATCCCAGAGTACCTCTGCAGGCTTTTTGCTAACCCAAACACTTTTACGCATCATATATAAATACAGTCACAAATTTGCCTTTGAATATTTTAAAGGTAGCATCAAGTTTCACAGTATTCTACTTTCATATGTAGCTGTTATCCTTTCTAGCTTCCACACCAGATGCCTCTCTTAGGCAGAAGAAGAAAGAAAGGAAAACACCTAGCTCAAATGAATGTGAAAGACAAGCTGACACCTGGAGGTGCCAAGTCAACATCATTCCACTTCTCTTCCTCTCTTCTTCCTCTCTGGATGGTAATCGCAAGATTCTGAATGCCAAACTTTGGAAAATATCCTTGCAGAGTTAGCATCTGCTCCCTTGGCATACTTCTTGAGCAGTTGTATTGGCAGCTTTTGGTTTGTCCAGGTCTATCATATGACAGGAGTGCAGATGGGTTGCCTTGGATGCTGTGTCTTCCTGGATGAAATTTTTGTTTTATTAACGTTTTATTCTAAGAAAACATACGTACAAATCTGTACGTGGAAGGTTAGATGTACACACGATTTCACACCAGTGAGGGCCTTTCTCTAGCCCTTGTCTAGATCTGTTACTATCATTTAGCTTGGATTCCTGCAAGGGCCCCGACTTTGGCACCAAGCAGATTAGGCTCTTACTGTGTCGATCTGCATTTCAACCAGCTATTCTTCCACAAGCTATAACTTTTCCCATCTGTGTTGATCTTTCTTCGCAAATTAACACCTGAGCCCTCAGAATATGTAGCCCTCAACATGTAGGGAAAGCTGCTCATTTCAAGCTGATTTCTGCTCCCACTGAAATCAGTGGGAGTTTTGTCATTTGTCCATTATTCAGATGAATAAATAACAGAGCTAGGACACAGTTGCCCCACATATTGGGACCAGACTTGATCTCTTACTTTGTTTGTTTTATGTTCCTGCCTTATCTCCCATAGTCACAAATCTGCATATACGTGGTGGGGTTTTTAGCTGTAAGGAAAACTAGGGTTCAAATTAGCCAGCAAATCAGAAATTGCTATAGAAAGCAAGTAAAGGATCCTGGGGGAAAAGGAGGAGGAGGAGGCATCTAGTTAAACTAGAGAATAGAGAACAAAGAAGAAAAAAAGAAAAGGAAAAGTTAATAACACAAACTCTAGATAATATGAAAAGCATATTCCTACCGTTTCTGAAAGATCTTGTTGCAAGGGTATTTGCTAGAATGTTTCATGAATGCAGTAGAGGAATGGTTTTAAAAGGTATCTTAAATGCAATGTAAAGCAGAAGTGCCTTACTCTAAAACCAGTTTGCATTCTTTGAGTGTTTTAATGTGCTAATCTGTTACTGGACAGATGAAGGCACAGAGCTATGGAACTACAAGCTATCTTTCCAGTTATTATAACATTCTGTTCAAACAAAGCATAAAGTACCAACTTACAGTCACCTTCTCAGGTAGAAGCTTGCGAAGGCCACCATCTACATTAGCAAGAGACACCAGACATTGGCTCTGATGGACTGAAGTGAGAAGTTAATTTCGGAATATAAAGCACTGAATTAGGATCCCAGCTATCAACAGCTAGAAACTATGAAAAATCATTAAACCAATCACTCCACTGTCATTTTCATCCAGCATGCAGAAAAGGAACGATTGCTGTAACCTCTCCTTACCATGGCAGCTGCCAATCTCCTTATAGATGTGTTGTGAGGAATGCGGGTTGATAAAACTGAACAGTTATTTAATGCTCCTTTAAAAGTTCTTAAAAAGAATGAAAGCAAGAAGTTTTAAAAGTTTGGCAGAAGAAAGATGAGAGCGCGAACTTGATAGGATTCAGTGAGACTCTTGGAATCTGGGCACAACCACAGCATTGAAAACAAAAACTAACCCACATGGGCTCCCAACCCTGATTTCACAGCTATTTCCTGGTCTTTGTACTGGGTTGCTTGTGCTCACCTTGACTATCATGCTCATATACAGCATCCCCCCTCTGAATCACCCTCATTGTTCTCCAGCTAAAAACATATTCTGACTGGAGGTGAAGAGCTTAGAAGTCAAGCACAAGAACTTAAGGAGGTCTTCAGACAGTGGATCCTCTCACCTTTCTTAATCTTAGAGGGGCCTCTGCCTTTCAGAACATTCCAATCCTTCAATTCTAACTCAACTCCAGTGAAGGACCAAAACTTGTTTGAGAAAATTATAAAGTCAGTTTGACATTAATGCTAAATAGTCTGTATAATTCAGCTTACATAAGTGGTAGCTTCTACTTCAGTTAAGGAGGACAGAATACCCTTTTAAAAGGGAATTCTACAGCATGATAGTAATTATCCAAGTAAGAGTATTTTATTTGCAACTTTTTACTACAGTATTCACGCATCATAAACCTAGATAAACCTGCAATACTTATATGCTTCTAATACAAAACATACACATGCACACATTCATATCATACACACAGAAGAAACATATCCACCTTAGATAAAGTAGTCTATACGTCCAAATAACTCTCATGAGGCCCACAGAAATACAAAATACACAATGCTTATGTAAGGAATCATTCAAGGAAGCAATCATATTTAATTTACAAATGAGGAAAACAAGACAAGGAATAAACTTGTCCATACTTGAACAGTGATTCTCAAGGATTGCTGAGAATAAAACCTGGAACTCTAAACCACAAAACATCACCCTTGCCACACTCAGCATGCATAATACAGCCTAAAATTGCATAAACCCCTTTATGCCACAAGCTGCAACTAAAAATGTCAGTGTGGAAGGCTGTGAGAATAATTCATTTTGCAGTTCAGCAGATAATTTTTTTAGAAGTTGCATGTTGGATAAATTGTTATGTGCAACCCTCAGAAAAAGTGCCTTTTTCAGACCCGCAGAGCATAAGGTTTTCTCTTGAGAAAGGAGCTCAAGACACCTGAGAAAGATAATTGGATTTGTGTTTCTGATGTCCTGAGCCAGTGCTTTGAGCTACTGCCTAGAATGAGGGAAGAAGTAATCACCAACGTTTTGAAAGATCTAAGCTGTCAGATGTTTTCTTGATTAAAAGTAAGAAAAAAATTGGATTAACATTGTTAATATGTTCAAAATAGTCAAAATCAGGTTTTGGTGAACTGATGATCCCCCTTCCTCCTCTTTAAACAATGCAGAGAAAGTTGCATGCACTAAAGCTTGCCATCTGTATTGCAAGAGGAGAGATGAGTTAAATAAGTGTCCCCCTCTCACAGACCCTTCAATCAAAGGAGGATTTGGGGAAGCCAACAGTCCTGGTTGCAATTCCCAAATGTTTGAGATGTGAGAAAACATATCTTAGTGAAAATACAGAAGACTGCAAAAAAGCGGGGAAGCAACGAAGTCAAAGACCATCTCCAACAACAGATAACAGGCATTATGCCTGTTCAGTATTTTTATGCGTGAGGCTATCATCATTATAAATAATAATAACATGTACCTAATAATAGATGCAAACATTGTTTTTTAAATTGGAATATTTGGGAATGCAACTAAATATTTAAACATTCTTTAGCACAAGGGAACCTCAACAATGAGAACTATGAAGTATTATTTGTACCCCCTGGTATGTATAAACACACTGTCAACTCCTTGTGTTTTCATTTAGCATCAGAAACAGCTTCCCAGGGAGTTAGATGCTGCTCTAAGCTTCAACATCAACGTTACTATTTATAGCACTATAAACTACATTTTGAGTTATATTGGTAAAATTAAGCTTAGGTAGCACTTCTAGCTTTAATACCTTAATAGAGAAATATTGCTATAAATGTAGTTTACAATTTGAAACATAAATTCAGTTTTACTAATAAATCACCTTCTAGATTGGAAACACCCTGCGAAACTATATTTTACGCAATACACAACGGAGCAATATGCAACAACATAGATGTATTTAAATTTCCCCATTTTTAAACTGTCACTCAAAAACTTTTCTTCTTCCTTTTTTTTCCTGAGCTTATCGATCTCCCATGCTTGTGACAGCATTTCAGTTGCTTCACTGAGCCATTTTTAGCTTTTGCTTCTCTTTTTAAAAGCTAATTCAGGGCTCAAATGTTTCAATCAATTCAGCTTTTTCAATTAGAAAAGAAAGTTAAAAGAAAGCCCTAGGACCAACTTTTAGCCTCTAGGTATTTTGTCTGGGCTCTTTTAAAATATCAATAGCTTCCTTTTACACAATAATATCCCTGATGTCTATAGTTAGAATTTTATTCACAGCAAGATGACTTCATTAATTTTTACCAAGAGGCACAGTGTGAATTTACCAAAGGCAAATTTACATCAGGAAGCAATTCGTGTGGATAGGCAAGTAACTGCATCCTCACCGCCCTGAATTTGGCAACACCCTGTAGCAGCTCTGGAGAAAGGTATGAAATGCACGACCTTGTGTAACACTGCATGATACAGAAGGTATCCGAGACCCTTGTAAGAGCCAGAAAAGTCCATCATAGTCCCAGATTAAGACTGATGTCCACTATTTGAATAGATTAAGCCTTCTAAAAGGGTACTTCAACAAAGCCAGAGGCTGCTCCAATGCAAATCAATGCCAACAGAGGCGCTATGGGGGAGATTCACATCACTTAAATCCTACCTTGCTGTATAGACTACAACTGAAAAATTCAGAACATCTAGCTCCCACCACCAGATCTTCCTTCAGGTGATTTGATTAGTCAATGGTTTGGTTGCATCTGAGTGATGCCTATCATATTGGGTTTAAAAAGACAAGCAGGGCCAGGCTGCTACAAAATTTTGCTGCAAGCACACTTATGGATTACATTGGAGCTTGGGTGAAGTCTGGATCCTAACCTCCTCTTCTGGCACTTTAGACAGGTCAGTTGGCCTCTCCTTGTGTACTTTTGGTACCCTGGGTGGAAAGAAATTCAGATAACCTGGTCTAGCTAATGAGAAAATTGAGACTAACAGCTTGTGTTTCATTTCAGGCTTTTCTTCACCCGCAGCATAGGATCATATTTAACCTGACTTAGCTACCTGTTTGTTTTGAGTGTAGATACACTGCACTTGAGTGTAGCCATCTGTAAAATAGGTATAAAAGAATATGTAAGTTCAAGGGAAATGTTTCTCAGCCATTAATTTACTCATGCAAGAAGAGTATTTGAAGAATTTGACGGAAGATACTAAAACATGGTTAAGCCCCATTCTCTTAAATGTGATTTTTTCTATTACTTTTTTCTTTCTTTCCCTCAAATTTAAGCTATATACATATTTTTAGGTCCATAATAGGCAGTCACTGCTAAAACAACTGGTAAGAGATAATCAGTAGATCTGAATAGTTGGGGTGATTGTCTGATTATTTAATCAAAACTGGGTTTAGGCACTTCATTAGGGTTTTAATGGAAAATGCCATCAAGCAATTAATTAGAAAAACCTGCAGATACTGGAAATCTTGTTCTGAAACACTTGCACCCTGAGCACACACATCCTTATGATCACATGCCAAGGGGAAGCACAGGCTGTTGTGCTCTACCTGTGGCTATGAGGAAGCTCAGCTTGGATCATTTGGGAACTGCTGGATCCTATAACTAATTGCCAGTATTGCAAAGGATTGCACAGAGAGTAAGCAGCAGTCACACCAAGCCATGATTCAATGTAAATATTCAGGTGATGAACAAGCAGTGTGGTCATGGTCTCGGATCTCGGAGTGGTTCTGAACCGTACCATCACATTTTCCTTTCTGTGGAGGGGCTGCTGTGATCTTTTAAATACCACAGAGACTTATTCTTAGTGCTAGCAATAAGATTTTTGTTAACCTTATTACTGCTGCTTCTGTTATTGTAGTAGTAATGGAGACTTAAGTAGGCAGAAGGAAGTAGATCAGCACATAAGCCCTTTTTTTAACTTCTAAAGAGGAAAAAGATGGTAATTTCTTTCTGAACAGAGGCCAAATTGGGGTATTTTGTACGTGTTTATTTTATTTACTAGAAACTCATTTTGCTCCTTAAAATAGCCACAGAAATCTGCATGAATACAAAGATAAAGCAAGGCCTTTTGAAACAGGATCAGGCACTCAGGGTTTGCAACCCCTAGTCCTAGAAATAACTGGGTCTCCCAATTCCTCACAACACTGAGGTTTTGCAGGGCCCATTCTTACTGCAGGCATGAGTGTTTATTATCATAAACATGTATTTTTAAGAATAGTACAGAAGTGATAAATTGGCCACTTGCATTTTTCTTGACAGCAAGGTGAAATGGTAGCTGTGGTGACCAGGGGATGCCCTGGTTCCTCCTTGCAGAAAGGTATTCAGCGCACGTAATAATTATTCATCTATCTAGTTCACACTAAAGGCATCAGCAATGCAATTTTAGCCTGATAATCAAGACCATATGACAAAACCCAAGGCCATTAGGGACCAATTTCAAGTATTCTCTGCAAGACAATGATTTTCCAACTACACTTACATATGCTGAATACTTACTTCTGCACGACCGCACCTGCTCTCATTCATGTAACCATCCATCCTCTCCCCTTTTCTCTACCCCTTCATTTTTTGTAATGCAAAGAAGGAAAGTTTCAAAGGATTGCTGGATTCTTCCTAGGAACAGATTTGATTTATTTATATTTCTGGCTAGCCACATGCTGTGAGCAAATAAGAATCAGGCAAATGTAAAAGTTAGTTTGTGCTAATGTCAGATCAAATTCTACTCTCAGCAGACTTCGTGGGGCCGCATTAATGTAAATGAGAGCAGGATTTGGCCCAACACTTTCATTCACTTCCTATACATATTCAAATTAAATGAATATTTTGGACAATCTCTTCCTCCCTCTACATATACATGCGTAACTCTGCATCAGATTCCAATCTCGATCACAATGGTGACTTCATGTGAGCTTTTTTCTGGGTTTAGGTTAGTGCTGCACATCTGAATGAGATGCAAGAGATGATTTATTCAAGTAAAGCAAGCAGGATATGGACCTTGCTCTCCAAGTCAGGTCTGCTCTACTATAACAACTTTGTCCCTTAATTAGTTTTTGCTTAATTCTGACTGCACCATTTCAGTATCTATGACATCATAATGCTGCCTATGAAAAGACTGTGGTGTCACTGTAAATCAGAGTCCCATAAGGATAAAGGCTTCAGTTGCCAGAAGGAAAAAAAAAATGCCAAAATTATTCTAAAATTATACAGAGCATAATTCAAAGACTCTAGCACCTTTTAATTTTAAAGCTCCTAAGGAAATGAATACATCTTCTAGCTTTTTTCAGATACAATCAAAATATTAAAAGCAATAATAAGGTCCATTATTATTCATGTAACAACCTCTTCTGGCAGAAGTATAGGACCTATAAAATTAGCGAGTAAGGAGTAAAAAAGCCAAGACTATCAGGAAATGACCTGTAATAACACATCCTAGATCCTCATCCTGTAAACCTTTATTTGCATGAATGATCCTGTTTCACATAAGGAGTGCTATGGACTTCAATGGGCAATTCGTACAAGTGAAAATTATTCATGAATTTGAATAACAGACTACATGATCAGCTTCTAGTCTCCTCTTCTCTGTCAGTGATCAATCTTCTTGCTACAACCTCTCCCCTTGAGATTTAGAATGTAAAAAAATAAGAAACTTCTGAAAACTGAAGCACAGCTGGATTTCACAAAGCAAAGATTTGGTCTAATAACTCATTATTGGAATGACAAGAAATACTCCTGAATCACGTCCTTGCTCATATGTATTCTAAAGCTGTTTTTTAATTGTATCCTATAATAATTTAGGGCAATGACATCAGAAAGATCAATGAGCTGCATCCTAGTATTGAATTAATCTCCTAGTACTTATTGGTGTCTTCTGGAAGCTATAGTACTGAATCCAAAGAAGGAGAAGCTTGGCTTGCTAGAAATACTCCTAATTTTTGATAGATAATTATTAAGGTGTCCAGTAAAAGTGACTATTTGATTTATGAAATACTTAGGTACTGGTATATCCATCTTCTGTGCTGATCATGCACAATTTCACCCAGGTCCAGGATTCTGGAATAACATGAGAGCTGAGAAGCAAAGGAAACGTCAAGAAAGGAACCCCATTGCTATTTTTCATGCCCTGAGTCCCCAGAGACACACAAAAAGACCAGTCATGTCTCAAAGCATCAAAACCCAGAACATCCTGAGGATGGTTAAGGATGGGATCTGGTATTCCAAATTTCAAGGGCTGTACTGAAATGCCTAAAACAAAATTTACGTAGGTGCCATTTTTGCAGCATGTTTCATAGACACAATTTTCTACCTTCCAGCAATTACCAATATTGTTTAAACTTCATTTCAATGTCTTAATTCACTTGAACCCAGAGGTCATTGACACCACAGTAATTTCTATTTAAAACCATCCAGCCAAAAATAAACAAACAAAACCAAAACTGGAGCAGAATCTCCTCTGGAGATTATCCTCATTTTAAAAGAAATTACCCTGTCTGACTTTTTATAAGATAATTATTGCAATTGTTTTGCCTAATGAATATTGAGTATTATAATGTCATGCCATGCATCTTGAATGAGGAACAATTAACAGAGCTTTGTTCTCTTGACATCCCAGGACACAGCTGAAAGGAAAGCCTGGCCCAAAGGATTGGGTTTTTTTTTTCTGGCTAAACAATGTCTGAAACATAGCAGAATTAGGACGCTGCTCAACAACTCAAACCAGGGACATCCTGCTCATAGAGATCCTGGGGATAAATCTGGAGGTTTCATTCCTAACTGCTCCAATCTGAGAGACACAGGCAAAAGGTTTCACTTCCAAAGTCTTGTGGACTTTATCAGAAAACAAGTTTTACATATGTAATTTCCCAGCCTACAGTGGGATTACTTGAAGTTTGTATGAGTGCAAACAAGAGATCAGTTTGGGATATTTCAGTATTCAGTGAGGTAACACAATTGATCTTTTATCAGTTCCCATGCAGACTGCTGGGCCAAGGTTCTAATCTCAATCACACCGACATGCAGGAAGCAATGCTCTTCTCTTGTGCGTAAGGATGTACGTATAGCAAACAGGAACATCCTACCTCCTGTATCTCTGTCCTTCAGAAACCTATCTCCTGCTCATGGCTGGAGACAGCCATTTGACCAAGTTAGTAAAAGGGTATTTTTACAATTGAGAGCAATTGTGCCCAGAAACACCTACATACCACTCTTAGTGAGCCTGGATCTTGAGGTGGATTTGAGCATTGAAAGGGAAATAATCCATGGTATGAGGAAAACAGGAATTACAGATCTTCCTAAATTATGGAAAAGAGCAACATATGGTGTTCCCCTAATTCATATACTGCAATGCATTCCTGAAAGAGATATGCTGCATGGGAGCAACAGACCGAAACCACATAGGGACCAATCCTACCATACCTACTTCTCTGCATGGACAGATCACAACACCAATTACCAGCAGAATTGAGAAGGAGAATGGACCAACACTGCGAAAATCAAAATAATACCTTTCCACTGTAATCACCATTCTCTGAAGTTTGTTACAGCTAGGGACAAGCGTATCCCTCAGCTACACCTCTAAAGCTAAAGCTCTTTGTTAGGTCACTGACATATGGCTGGGGATACCATGCTGCTTCCTGATGGGAACGTTTATCTCCAGATGTCCTACAGTAGAAAGTAGAAGTTCTCAGCCAGCAGCAGAGACAGCAGGCCTCTGAAACACCTCCTCACAAATCTCACTGCTGGCTTTCCATTATGTGAATAATGTGATCTTTGGTTAACATGTGGACATGGACACATATCTCACCTTAACAAAACTTATGACCACAGCACCTTTTAGATTCACTCTTTCTAGCCTAGAAAACATCAGAAAGCTAAGCTTGTCTGTTTATCACCATTTTCCAGCTCTGTATTTGTAAAAGAAATAATACTGGCAGGGAAATAATACTGAAATGTATCACATACACAGACTGCAGGAAGATATAATGTTCTTTTACATATTTGATATAGAGCCTAAATTAAGCTGCAGAAAAGGGGCCATGAATCTTCACAGTCTCATTATCAAGCCTCCCTAAACCTCAAATACAGGAAAATGCATTTCATAAACAAAGACCCAATAGGATTTTAATAGTACAATAAATTTCACTGACATTCACCACTAATCACATTTAAAAATATATATTTAAAACAAAGTTCATTCAGCGCAAAACCAGATTTAAAAAAGATGAGTAACATAAGCATATCTTACATCTATTACACTTACTTTAGCCCAGTTTTGACTGAAATCACTTTTAACATGGTTGGCTGTAATTCTATGGCATTAAACATAAACGCCCTCCCTTACCCCTCGTTTACTTTCCTGGGACCCTGTTCATAGATACAAATGTTCTGTTTTCGCAGTAAGCTGAGACAGAAAAGGGGACCAAGCCCCCTCTCCCATCAACAAAATTATCTCCATGATGTTCCTTAGTGTTGTTTCCCTCCTCACCAGCAGCCAGGTGCTGCCTTTCACTTCTGATCACAAGCCACTTGTTATCCACTGCTGAGAAAATCAGAGCTCCTTTTCTCTTTCACGCATCTCCTAACAGAGAAAAAGCTGTAAGTCATTTTAGAGGTAGTTGAAGTATTTTAAAAGTGGGGGGTTTATATATTTTGAGAAATCATAGAGATGGTGAACTTATATGGTGTTTCTAGGATCTGTAGAGAGAGGGGTTTTGTTAGGATCTCTTTTTTTTCATTAGTTTTAGTTTTGATGCAACTGGAACTTTATGCAGGTGAAAGGCTGCCCAGCCAGCCATGAAGGACTGGGTGCTTTGGAAAGAAACTAGAAACAAGGGTAGGACTCACGTTTTGCCATACACATGCTACCCTCAAACCAATAAGCCTCAGCTAAGATCACTTTGAAGACTAGGAATAGAAAGCCTCAGGTGTCCCTCACTAAAGATGCCTTTTCACTGCAATTCTTCCTTGAATTGTTATACTGGCATCTGACAAGAGAGCATCTAAGTGCTGTCAAAACTGGAATAAGCTCACCAGCTCATCTGACTAAACCCATTGAGGGCCTTCAGACAGTAATACCATTATTGACCTGGGTTGAATTCAAATGCATTTGGAGTGCTTGATATTTATCCAAATTATACCCATTGAAAAATCCCTGGCAGAATACAGATAACATCAGATTAAAATGTATCATTATAATTACTTCAAAGAGATGTCTGGTATCGAAATAATTAGGTTAGTAAATTTTTTTAATTAAATTATGATTTTTTAAATTGTGTTAAAACTGCAACTTGCATCTACAGACATTGCAATAAAACGACAAATCCGAAGAATTCGGGGCCTGAATATGAATATTTGCATTAATCTAATATAGTTATTATAGCATTAAGTTCAGTGATGTAATTCCAAATTTACACAAGCATAATTAGACCCAGATCCAAGATTCAGCAGATCAATAAAAATCTTGCCATGGGCTGCAGTAGGCATAATAAGACCCTGAGAAGAGTACTGGAGTGCTAGTACCATCCTACCTCACAGGACTTCACCCAGCTTGACCCTTTGTATTGCTAAAAAACTGTTTCTGCTAAGAACTGTCATTCACCTAATAGCAGACATGAAAACACAGGTACAGAACCAAGCAGACATGAGAAAATAAAATTAACAATAGGCCTTTGGTCAGAAATACTGAAAGAATTTGAGAGAATCTGAAGTTTTGTACTACTTTTGCCTTTCCCTGAGACTTTACAATAAATTATATATATATTTTATATATACTTTGTAATAAATTAGCTAGTAATAGAAACGGGGAAAAAGCAAAAGTAAATAAACCAAATAAATGATGCCAGTAGTACTGGCTGGCTTTTTATAATGCCTCATTCCTTGCTGTTCAAGTGAATAGATTCTCTCTGCTAATGCATGAAAAATAGGAATGTGTTTTAAATACCTTACTGCTTAGGACTGTAATTCACTTTTGTAATCCTCTTTTCTTTAAACAGTTTGACACCTTGAACATAAAACTATGTTTTACAGATGCTCTCTTCTTTTAATTGAAATCACATCTCAGGTCAAGATCACCACTTTTCTTCTGCTTCCCTAACCTCTTCTTTCCCGAAGGCCTGTACCTTGTGAATTATTTAGCAATCATATTTGCTGCTGAAAATTGATTTCTGAGAGAATCCATATTGATTGAGATATGTGAGACTAATGAGTTTGAGGTTAAGGTGTTTAGGTATCATTATCTCTGATGGTCCTGAACCAGAATCTTCATATTTTTGTGTCTCTTGTCAATACTCTGTTTTATTTTATATCTCTACTTCAAGCCATGCTTATGTATTAAAGAGCCAGAATGAATAAACATTTTATGCAGTGTCTGCAGCCTCTATATAGTCTCCCAGATGTCTTTCCTGTGAAATGCCACTATATGAAGGGGACACAAGCAAAGCTTTGCCAAGCTTTCGTTTTAGCTGGTAGCAAAAATAAGTAGCTGGTATGAATTGATGCCGCTGCATTGAGCAAAACCTGTTTATACACATTTAAGATCTGCCTCAGTGGGTGAGACTTATGCATGAGCCAGAACTCTTACTAGTTAATTCAGACATTAAGCTCTTTTTGAGCTTCCACAGGATGGGGCAAAACTCCACAGAGCTGCAGCTAGCCCACGTGGTGCCTTGCTTGGAGCTGCTCATCAGCATGGGCAGCATGCAAATCCATGGGGCATCCTCTCCTACAGACTCCTTTTTTCTCTGCTCACATTCAAGGGGTGGCTAGTGAACCCCTACTGCAGGTCTGCCATTGAGTATGCTGCTCATCCTTCTACTCTGCCTTTTTTTGACATGCTGAGATACAAGGAAATCATGTACCTGCACAACACCCTAGGAGCCTTTCTGCAAGCCTCCAGTCAATTAACTGCCCTTGCACAGTGAAAATCACTTCCTCTGTGCTCTCTCTACCCACATGGAGAATCGGTACTTTTTAACTGTCATATCCCCACAGCTAAA